>KV425989.1:115681-128096 GCA_001632375.1 Exidia glandulosa HHB12029
GCTGAATTGCTGGACCTCGTTGTCGTCTCGCTGGCAGTTCGAGAGCTGCCAATATATCTGTCAGACATATGCCGTGAAGACGGAGCGCCTCGCTGACGCACACAGAGGCTTGCGGCGATGGTGCGGTGTTCGACTTCGTTGGATGTTACGACGTGAGCGCTCCGCACTGCTTGCCAACTTCACCGTTCACGGCGTACTCACCACATCGGCCTACGAGCTTATTAGCAATGGTGTCAAGGGACTCGGCATTAGTCCACGTACGGCTTTGGTCGTAGACCCTGCGCTGCTGGGAGACGGAGAGGTGGCAGGGGGTCGAGTTCCGGTGGTGGTTGAGGTACGAAGTGATGCAGGAAGACACGAGTCGTCTGCGGAGTCTCCTATGGAGAGAAGACCTGGGGTATGAGGATCTTAGAGTCATGTATCCGCACGAGGCAAACAGTCAACTCGTACTTGTGTCTGCAACGAGTGGAGGGTTGCTCGCGTCCATTACGCGAAACTTGACGAGGGTGCCTATGCTCAGTTCAGAGGTTAAGCCACACTCCTCAAGCAATGCGACCGCGTACCGCCAACAATGGTGACTGGAGACCAACTGAGAAAGATGTTGGACGAGCTGCCCGGAGTTGCGAGGACTCTGCTATCGAGTGCAGACTGGGCGCTCAGCGCCACGACGCTGTACGGAGGCGTGCCGCCGCTCCAGAGCAGTTCGGCCGAACCGCACTGCGTGACCCCAGAGGGCTGCAAGAACACGATTTTCCCAGCTGTGGCCATGGCTAACGAAGGGATGCTCTGCGCAGAGGGCAGAGACTCTCGGAAGGAGGGAGGGGGACGAAGGAGAGACCTGAACGCGCGCTTTCCTTCATCGGGTTACAGTGGCAAGACTGGCGTTGGGCGGTGGCACTTCTGACTTGCCGCTCGGAAGTAAATGCCGCATAGGCGCGTTGCCATGGTTCGCAGCACAGCTTCGGCATTCTTGCACTTTGTTGACAGTTCTTGCGTGCCTGATCGCGCGGAGGCAAAATAGCAGCATTCCAATTTCGCAGTGTACTATCTAGAGATTTGGTATGTTCAACAAACGAGCGAGCTGTGAGGAAATACTACGGGCATAGAACAGCCAAAGCTTCGAAAGGAACGACGGGTTCAAGTTGTTTGGGGGATTCGACACTCTGAGGCTCACTGTACGAGCGCCCTGAACTTGCCATGGCTCTCGTGCAGATCGATGTTGACGACATTGCGCTTAGAAGAGACGAGCGCGTCGAGGGAGATTGCGCCAAATTGTCCAGTCTCGAAAGTGCAGACTTTCGCTGTAGATCGGTCAGGACCAGCATAAGTGGAGTCAACAGTCTTCACGTACTATCGGTCGGGATAAAAAACATTTTAAGCTAGAACGCGTCAGCCAAACAGTCAGAGGGCACAAGGCGTGTCGCTTACGCTGAGAGAGCTGAAGCTGGTAAGGATCTCTTCATCACAGCTGGTAATTGTTAGGGACGGGTATGTTAGAGGCACGGCAAACCTACTCAAGTTCCCTATGGCGGAGGAGAGGATGGAATGCCTTCTCGCACGTCACGACACCTAACAGGAACTGAGTAAGGGTGCAAGCGACGTTCCGAGAGTGCATACCGATGGAGACGTCCAGGGGCTCGTCGGTCTCGTTTAAGATGCGCATCTGCTTGGACCCATCGCCACAGAGATACTCGGGATTGTGAATGACGATTGTGCTCCCGCGGTTGGTGATACGGGTCTGTGTAAAAAATGTGAGCCATGCATCACCGAAGCACGCACTCATAGACCTACCAAGGCTCCAATCTGGTGGCACAAATGTTAGTCGAGTGAGGAGATACAGGTAACTGTGCTTACCCTGTTGACACTCTTCGCGTAATAGGTGGAGTTGCACTGTAAAATATTTTAGTGGTATGCGCAAAGCAGAAAGACCATAACTATACCTTCTGGACAACGATACCAAAGGTTCCGGAGAACTCGAACACATCAGCGAACGCTAGAGACATATTGAGCGTGAGTATCCTGGAGGCAGAGTGCACGCACGTCCGACGGGAACGTCCACAATTTGCCACACGACCACCTCAAGGCCTGCGAAGCAGATGTGAGGAGCCATAGCTAAGTGCAACGGACGACCGTACCTCCGTTCCCGCAGCTCTGCTCGTCCACCAGCGCGAGCGCGATGGTGCGCTCGATCGAAATGTTGCTGCTGATACTCACGGAGAAGCTGACCAGAGGAGGCGCAGAATGCGCGACGGGAACTGGCGCATTCGGGCTAGCCGACTGCTTGACGCCGCAGTGGCACGAGAAGGAGGAAGGGGCGTGCGTCGCCCCAACGCCGGAGAGGTGAGAACCCTTTGAGGGCGCAAGTCGGCCCGTCGTGACTGACTCGATGTGGGCAATACTGCGAGTCGTGTACGACTCTTGCGTCTCTTGCGCGGACCCGACGCGAGCGTAGTCGCCGTGAAGGGTGGCCACGACGTGTTCGCGTATAACTTCCGCCTCGGTCTCGACCTCTTCGGCCTCCTCCTCATCAAACTCGCCGTCTAGCGGCTCTTCAAAGATACGCAGGACGGGGCCGGAGGGAGGGGCGGGGCGGATAACTTCGACATACTCCTCCTCCTCTTCGTCTTCCTCATCGACGTCGTAGTGCGCGTCAACAACGCTCTCGTGGTGCGTGACGACGAGGGCCTCGTCGTGTTTGGCGATGCTGGCTTCCCACTGACCTTCGACGAGAGTCGCCTGCGAAGGCACCGTGCGGAGCGAGCGTTCTCTGATGGTCGCGCCGGCCTCGGTGTAGTTCTCGCCCAGGACGTGCTGGTCGGCCAGCGTCGTATCCGCCTGACGCGTGGTCGAAATGACGATAGTCTCAGCGTGCTCTCTGCCCAGGGATGCGTCGTGCGTGCTTGACGAAACGTCGGTCGTCGCATGTCCATGCACAATTACGACTTCTTCATCGTCAGCGTCGACAAGCATGTCGTGCCCGGCCGCGAAGCTGAACTTCCGCCCAAACGATGTGGTGACATGCTCCGAATCGCTGTCCTCGTCGAAATCGATCATGTCAGTGCCAGTAGTGGTAGGCGCGGACCGGGATTCAGAGGACGACACTGTGACCGCAGCGGTCTCCGACACGACAGCAGTATGCATTTCCCGCATATTCTGCAAGGCAGAGCCGGAGCGAGACTGGGCCGCGCCCCAGATAGGAATACCGGGCGCGGGTTCAGCAAACCGGACTTCCTTGGTAGCGCTCGGGACAGGAGCATGCGTAGGTGTTTGGAGCAGCTAGCAACAGGATCAGGTATAGCTCGGACGCGGGAAGGTGAAGAATCACAAACCTCGATGTCTGACAGCGCAGCGGCCGCGTCAAGGATAGGAACTGGCGGTTCTGGGCTTGCGCCGGTAACAGCAGTGACACCTGCAGCGAAGAGAGCGGCTGCGGTGGAAAGCTGTTGTTCTTCGGTGGTGTGCATGACCGTTTGCACTGTTTGCGAGACGCCGGAGTCGACTGCTACCGTAGCCGTGGACAAGACCCGCTCTGAGCGCGTAACAGAAGCGACCTCTGGTACCGGAAAAGCTGGGGTGGCTTCGGGGTAGAGGTTGAATTGCGGATAGACTTCGACGCTCGGTGCATGCACTTGAATGGCGCGCGTGTCGTCCTCAGCCAGAGTGACTACCAGTTCTACGCCGGGCGCGACTGGAAAGTCCACATCCGAGCTCGTAACTTGTGGCTCTGGAATAGCGATAACGTGCTCTGGGATGAACGACGGGACGGGAACGCTGCGGTTCGTGTCGCGTGGGACTTGCTCGTCTATATCGTCGAAGCCGTAAACCTCGAAGTCACGCGAACTTCTGTCACCGACGGGGTTCATGCCAGAGATAGCGTAAGAGTAAGCAGCCTCTGCGAGGTCGGCGCGTCGGTCAAAGTGAGCGGCGTGCTCCGCGAGATCAAAGCTAGTGAAGCCACTGTGAGCCTGCTGGCCATTCATCAACCCAGCAGCGTCTTGCTCGTCGTCCTCGTAACTGGTGTGCGTTGCCTGCGAACTTGGCGAGCTCGGCGTATGAACGGTGTCGTCGTGCAGAGTTCCATCGGCCTGAACGACAATATAGCCAGTGCGACTCTCTGCGGAAGGCGTCTCTGCCAGGCCGAAGTCGCTGGGGAACGACGCAGACTCCGATCCCGCGGACTCATCGACAGCGGCGTGAGCGTCGGCAGCAGATTCAGAAACAAGGTGCAGAGTTGCATCGGTGCTGACCGTTGTCGCCTCGTCGACAGCAGTCACGGCGGTCTCTTGCGTACTCTGGGAGACAGCGGTGGTAGCCTCGACGACGCGCTCGCTGTGGCTTTCGTCGGACTGGAGCCAAGACGTGAGTAGCAGAACAACCGAGTAGACAGATTACCACGTACAATATTCGCCTGCGTGCGCTGCTCCAGCAGGTCGGCAAGCAAGTCGCCTGGATGCTTTGAGCCCGTCTCTGTATGATCATGGAGCTCGTGTTCGACAGTGGAGGTGACTAAAATTTCGCGGACAACGTCGAGCGGAGCCGCGGCTTCAAGTTCAAGATCCTTGACTTCTTCTCCGACAACGCGCTCGAGGGTCTCGGTCGCCAAGTGCTGGTGCGTCTCGAGCTCGCTGTGCCCAACCAACGTGGCCTCGGTCGAATCCTGGACGTGCACAGACGCCTGCGCCACAAGCGAACTCTCGCGAGCGGTCGCAATAGCAAGTTCTTCTGCGAGAGAACCTGGAACTGCGTTCTCTAGGTCGAAAGGAACGGGCTGCGTCGTGTTCTCAGTCGCAACGACCGTATCCTGCTCCCTCGTCAGCTCTCTCCAACGGTCGATTAGAGCGCCCTTACTTCGGGAGGAAGTGCGATTTCTGTGGCGTCCACAGGAGCATGCGAGTGCTCTTGCAGCGATTCGCTCATTGCGGTGGACATTGGAAAGTATTCCGCCCGCGGCGTGCGTCGGGTAGAAGAGAGAGCTCGCCAGAAAGCCAGGGGTTCAGACGAGCATGGGACAGGAACGCTCCAGAGAGCGTACTTAGGGTGCGTTTGGCGAGGTGGGCCGGCTGCTGTCCGGCGCCGTATACGTGATCACAACGGCCGCACACCTGGCCGGTCAAAAGAATGTGAAGCAGTGACAATGACGGCGGTGCCGAAAAAATCGCGAGTGCGTAAACTTGTCGATCATGCTTCTAGGCTCGGTGGCTGCCACAAGGCACCCTCGCTTGACGTTCCCCCGTGTACAAACGCGGCGCCGAGTTCTGCGCACCGAATCCGTATATAAAGGGGCCCACCCTGCAGCTCCCTGACTCCCATCCACCTCCGTCCACATTCGCTACAATGTGCTGCAACAAGTCGACCTCCCCGCTCGCCCGGACTTCCGCTCTTACCATCGAGAGCAGCTGCGCCTACGAGCGCACCGTCGCATTCGCGGTCGTCGACTGCCAGCTCGTTAATCCCGGTAAGAGCAAAAGCATCGCTCATTCGTGTCCTTTGTACTCATCCTCTCTCTCAAGATCTCGAGCCTCTCCTGTATGTTGAGATCCCTTTGTCCTAGGGTCGGACCTGACCGTACAACAGCTGGAAGGTTGAGCACATCCCGGCCAACTGCACGTTCGAGGTTGAGCACCACTTCACTGGGGAGTTCGGCATCCGTGTCTCGCCCGTGGGCTTCGTGAGTTCGACATCTACTTTTGCCTCAGGATCGACCACTAAGACGGGACCGTTCTAGTGCGGCGTCTCCTACACCGCGCAGCGCATCAACAGGGTGAGCTCTTTATCTGCTGCATACAACGTACCATCAACTTACTTATCTTTTCAGCTTGGCACGACTGTGAGAGCGCCGCGCTCGGCGCTGTATGCATACTGAAACGCGTCGGCAGACCGTCATCAGCGACACCAAGTTCTCCGCGCTTCAGATCCACAACCCGGTCGCGTCGTCCACGGGTAACCGCTACGACATCAAGGTCGCCAACGAGAGCCAGCACGCGGTGGAGGTCACCATTGGTCGGTCTACACTGCCGCCGGCGATCGCATTCAACGAGCTCATCGTTTGTCAGGCATCATCGGCTGCAACGGCTCCTTCGAGCCCATCCTCCGCTGCAACGAGCTTGCGTATGTTCTGTACTTGCTTGATCTTTGGCTTATCTGACGCTTTCTCTCCAGGTCGAACGACGTGATGACCGCGCAGTTCCCCAACCCGAAGGTCTGTATGCGCTCTGCGGGTGGACCCGCTCGGAGAAACATCGCCGACTGATGCATTTATCCTCCTTAGCTCGTCGCTTACTTCGTCGACTGCAGCAGTGCGTTTATTCTAGCCTCTTTTGCGTTACATTGCTGACGCTATCTGCAGCGGCACCGCATACGGCACTTGTCGAGAGCGGCGAGTTCGCCAGCACGCCCCTTTTCGCGCCGAAGAAGAGCCACTCCCGCATCCGCCTCTCCGACAAAGTCGGCGGCTACAAGTTCAAGCTTTTCTGAGCGCTGGAATTTTGCCGTCGTGTGGAGTGGATGAGGAGGATCTAAAATTTCTCAGTTCGTGCCCTTAGATAATTCTGTCTTTGTCCATATGCTGCATCCCGTCCCGTACAATCAGAACGACTCTCGTTTGTCTCTCCTGCACATTAGCGATTATCACGATGGCAAGCGCGCCGAAATTTCTTTCCAAAGCCATTGAATGACCGACGAAGGTGGACGTGGTGGTAAACCTCGAAGTCCCTGTCTTTGCCACCGACATCCAAACGAAAGTCAACGTGGAGAAACATGAGTATTTCGGACAACTCTAAGACGCGTCCCGGGCATTCTCAATAGGCAGTTGCTCATCTCATCTTCCCATTCATCCAACATCCCGAAATTTCGTCCGTGCACAACTTGAGAGGAAAGAGAAGAATGCACACAGCCACTCCGCGGCGCTATAACCCAAATGAACTATGCACAATGTTTGAAAAATCGTCCAGCAAAACGAACGAATGTAGGTAGTCCGCAACCCTGCACAACAGGGTCGTCCTATAAAGGCATAAAAGATCGTCGTCCCTCGTCAAACGACGGCTCCACGCCGCACGCGACTGCCACTGTCGACACTGCCACTCCGGACATGTACACGCGAGTCGAAGGGCCGTCGAGGAGGCATGGGCGTTAGACCTCCGGGTGGGGGCAGCGGAGGCGAGGCGGGAACGTAGCCGTAAGGCCAGCTGTATGCTGTCGTTATGTCCATTGCCTCCGGGACGTGTAAGGACAGACGCGGAGCGTGCTCCTGGACCTGCTTCAAGTTCAAGTCGGATGTCACTGGTGGTGGATCGGTGATGACGGGTTTGACATGTGCTGCCAGTGCCAGTGAAGCCTTCGTCGACTCGAGGGTGTTGCTCTGAGTCGTTACGGTTCCCGGTGCCGATTGCTCGTATGGCGGTAGAATGTGACGGGGCTCATACTCCGAGTCCCGGGCGACGGCGATAGAGGAGCGTCCATACTCTGCCTCCGACAAAGAGAGCTTGCTGACGCTCGCGTTCGTGTTGCCCCACATTGGAGTCTCTGCCCTCGTAGGGTTTTCTATCACGAACGACGTGACGAGGTGCCTTGTTGTGCGACGGAGATGGCGACGTGTCAGGTACCAGTACCAGCCGATAGCAATGAGGGCGAGGATGGTGAGCGAACATGCGATTGAGGCGACGATGAGACCGACGCGGGCTGGGAATTGTGGCTCGCTAGAGTAGAGAAGGTTTATCAGCAAGGGCTTGATACGAAATAAAAGCACGCACTGCGTAGTGGTAGAAGCGGTCATCGTATCTGGGGAAGAGAGTCGTAGTCACAGAGCGGCCTATGCGACACATGAGCTGGCAGAACGTGATACGGTAGTGGAGTAACGGACGCACGCAGCAGGATGAACGTCTCTGAGGCGATATACGCTACCCACTGCTCGGAGCAACGAACGAAGAAAAAAGGGGAGATGGAGGCGTTCAACGCGCGACGGGACGACGGGACGACGATCCTCATCACTGCCACTTGTACGCAACGCAAGGATGGCCAGAGTTAGGATGATTGCCGTGCAAAGCTGCCAGTGTCGTCTCGACGCCACGACGATCAGTCGATCCTCTGTGTCCGGGGACGTCCATCCCTCAATCAAGCGTGCAACAGCAGATTGGGCAGCAAGTGGCTGCAAGGGCAGCCCGACTGTTGCAGGCATTTATGCTGTCGCTCCATAGAGATAGGGCTACCGGTCTTCGAGGAATGATCGTTTCGTGCGGCGCATATGGGAGCATACGCGGGCTCAGAGCGGAAGGCGATATAGCGGCTAAGTGGCTCGGAGCAGGCAGGTTGGAGATAGCGCCTTGACGCCTGCCTAAATGGACTCGACGAACGAGGACCAGTCAGGATCGTGCCAGGGAGCGATGTGATGCGGCCAGTGCAACGATATCGTCACGAGCTCGAGCACGAAATTGCCGGTCGATCCTGCGAGGGCATATCCGAAAAACCTAATAAAAAGGCAGAGCTGCTGCGACTGTTATAGATCTGGTTGTCTGTGTAGCCTAGCAATAGCTAGCGATGAAGGTCGCGGCGCTGTAAGGGTCGGGCCTTGAAGGCTACGACCGCTCTCGTCGTACGCGCGATGAAGAGCAGTATATAGACCTTGGAGTCGAGTCAGAGCGTAACGGTGCGCAGTGCCATTGGGCACGCGCACGGAATGAGTGAGGAGCGAGGCAGCAAAGCGGACATCCAACCGCGTTTGCTCCCATGATCATCTCCCCAAGAGGCCGGCGGCGACGTTAACGTGTCAATGGTGGCAAGCGGTCACTCGATATGCTTTGGCTTGGCCGGCGTACATGCGATGGTGGAACTTCGCTTTCATCCCTGTTCGATACAATTTATGGTCAATATTTAGCATCAGTGGAGATTATGGGCCCTCCATCTGAGCACTGATGAGTTTTGCACATATCAAGTCTTTGCTGCACGCATTGCCCTTGTTCGACGCGTAGACTGGAAACACGTGTTGTGTGGGAAGACAAGGATCCGATCACGTGCTGACGCGTCGGAAGTGATGGGCAAACAAAGCCGCAATTAGCCGGACGCGTCTCTTCCTCCTTCCCTCAAGGATCGCCCGCCGACCCGCGCTCCCCGTCTCCCTCGCCCCGCCCGACCCGTAAGTCGCCCTCCCACGCGTCAGGCACGTACTGACGGGCGTTATCAGCGCGTATCTCCGCCGCCGTCGACCGCGCACGAGGGCTGGGACTGCGTTCCCCGTCTGATCTATCTCGAATCCTGTCCTAACAACTCGTACCTGTCTCTCGTCTCGCTTTCCCGTCGTGCTTTGTCAGGTGCGCCCACATTTTTCTGTTCCCACGCCCGCTCACCCTTTTCCCCCCAGCCTGCTTTGATCATGTCGCATCTCGTACCCGCATTCCAGCCTATCCACAGGGCCAGCTCTTTCGTAGCCGCTACCTACCAGCGCACCGCCCGCGACGACCTGCCCTCGGTTGCGCAGCTCACCCGCCGCCATACCGCCCCTGTCGTCTCCTCCCCGGAGCGCCCGCCCAAGACTCCGATCCCTAACCGAGGCCACTTCCAGCCCTACCCCTCCTACTCCCAGCACTCCTCGCCGCCCTCCAGCCCGCACACGCCTGCACGCCCATCGACCTCGCGCGCAGCGTTCTCGTCGGGCAGCCTCCCGACCCGCCAGCTCAGCTTCCCCACCCAGCCGACAGAGTCCGACCCCGACGCCCTGATTCTGCACCCGCCCTACGCGCCCAAGCTCAACTATGTCGCCATCGTCGACGCCAAGAACCCGTCCAAGTTCCTCGACGAAAAGGACTTTGTCGATGCGAAGGGGAACACCATTCAGGAGTACCCCTACCGCTTCGAACCCGTCCGCGGCGTCGGCGGCCTCAAGTCCGGGCCCATCGAGGATACAGAGTGCCTTCGCTGCACCTTCTGTCGCAAGAAGTACCGAGGCAAGAACTCGAAGAGCATGTGGCGACGCCACGTGCAGAAGTCGCACAAAATCAAGCTCCAGAACTACCGCGAGCGCAACAGTAAGCATGCGTCCACGTTCACACGAGTCGATATTCATTATGTCCGCAGAGGAAAATGACATTGACGAGGAGATGATGTCGCCAGTTACCGCCAAGAGCCACGTCTACCCCAAGCTCTCCGCTACCCCCAAACCGACGCCAATGGTCGCTGTGCTCCCAACTACGCGCATGCCGCTCATCGCTGTCATGAACGGCACTGTTCCTCCGGCGGTCCTTGCAGCGGCAGCGGCGGCGGCCGTCCCCACCCAGGACTCGGCGAAGAAGGTCAAGATCGCCGTCAAGCCTGCTCAGGACGTGTCTGCTCCTAAAACCGTCCCGAAGGCCACCAAGTCCGCCCCCAAGGTCGAGAAGCGCGCGGAGACGCCCAAGTGGCCGACGACTACGCAGTCTAGCCAAGGTCAATCCGAGCCGGAGTTCACGCTCGACAGCAGCGATGGCGACGATGACGACGAGACGGAGACGTTCAAGATCCAATGCCCCCACCTCGACGATGAAGGGCTCCCGTGCCACCCATGTACAGCGCAGTTCAAGGGAATCAAGAAGGGCCTTCGCAGGACCGCGTCGATGATGACGCTGCTGTCACCCGTCGAGAGCCTCCCGCTCAAGGACACCGCTCACAGCGAGCTCCCATTCTTCGCGCCTCCTCCGCCGCCCGTGCTGCCCGAATTTGCGATCTCGCCCCACCCGTCGCCTGTCCTCCCGGCCGCGGACGAGATGATCCAAGACCCGGACAGCTCGCAGGACGACCTCCTCGGGATGGGCAGCCAGCTTTCGTTCCTCAGCGACACCGACGACGAATGGGTGTACGAGCGCGACCACGTATCAGAGAGCGAACCCGTCTTCGAGCCCAGCATGCCGAGCTCGCCGCCAAACACGCACATGGTCGTCGGCCTGGGCTTCGACGCCGCATTCTTCGAGCCGGCAGCCGTTACGTTCGATATGCGCGACCTCAACATGCACGACGATGTCTCGTCCAGCCCGATGGCGTTCGATGAATGCGACGACTGGCTCGCATGGGACGAGCCCGCTACCCTCGTCGCTGCGTAGCTCGTCGGAAACATGCTCATGCTCTCCTGAAACTATCGCTGATATCAAATACGCACATCGCCCTATATCGTTCATCGCCCATCGCCCTCGCCCGTCTCGTCGTTTCAATATCTTGCATGTCCTGCTTTGCTCTATGCCGCCCCGCCCCCGCCAGTGTCTCCGTATCGTCGTTCTAGATCGTACTATTCTTTCTCGCGATGCGCGCCCTCTTCCCCCCATCCCCCTCGAACTCCTTGTTTAGTAGTGCTCTGCTGTCCCTCCCCCAACCCCACCACCGCGTGTGTGCGTCTCTGTGTAGGTGTGTAAGAGTTTCCCCCCATGTATGCTGATTGATTTGCGCTCGAGAACATGCTATTTCATCTATTACAAATGCACGAGACGGAGAGTACACCCTGAGCAAGCCGTATCATGCGCCACAGAAGAGTTGGTTATCCTAGCCGTACGGTCCATCAGAATAAAGGATAGATCTGCCTGACTGATCGCTTAGCGTCTACCGCCAGCGCAACCACGCCATTCCCGTCATATGTCATGTCTGCGTGCCGTAGACTATGTACGTGGTTCTCGTACAGCCAAGAGTCGGGTGTACTACGACGGTCCCAGACCTTAGAATGTTCATATTTAAATACACGAAGCTCCGAGTCCGGAGCTCTCGGGCTAGAACTTGGTATCCTCGCGCTTCTTGAGCAGCATATGCGCGCCGAGGTCGGGAACGATCTCTGAACCATACCATTGCTCGTCAGGGACCTTTCCATCGTCCTCCATCCTCATGTCGTAGTTTAAGACCATGTACGCCAGCATCGCTTTCATCTCGTTTGCTGCCCAGAACCGACCAGGGCTACAACACGTCACTTCAGTGAATGACGGGGAGACATGCGACACCTGAATCTCACCATGCATGCCGTCCGATTCCAAAGGGAAGGAACTCGAGGCTGGTCGAAACAAGACGATTCGGGAGCGCGAGTTCGTCTCCTGTCGTATCCGCACTTCCAACGAAACGGAATCCTTCGAACTCGTCCGCCTGAGGATAGATCGTGGAGTCATAGTGCATTGCACGTAAGCCCACTGCCAACATCTGGCCCTTCTTCACCGTTGTCCCGTCCGAGAAAGTAAAGTCCTTGAGCACCTTACGAAGCATCGAAACTGGGGAGAGGTCTTGAGAAATAGGACAGAAGGTACGAGGGAAAGTACCAACTGCCTCCAAGGCCACGAAAACGTTGCGTCTCGCGCAGAAAGCTGTCGATGCGGCGCATGTTCTCCGTGGCGAGCTTGCTCCAGCCGAAGCGTGCCAGAGCGTCGCGCACCTCCTCGCGAATGGGTTCGAGGTACTTCTCAGGCTCTGCAGCGAGGTGATA
>KV425989.1:129376-157319 GCA_001632375.1 Exidia glandulosa HHB12029
CATCAACTGGTACTTGGACACCGTCAGGTAAGCGGATAAACCTTGTCATCGTCTTTGACCGCCGTGAGTATTGCAAAGGCGGCGAGGAGGAGGCCACCGAACATGAAAGTCGTCGGGAACTCCAAGTTCGAAAAGTAGCCACCCATGTTTCGAGTGTGACAACTGTTACGGTTCGACCTGCTGGACAGTCTTTATATCTGGACCCCCGAGCTCTGATTTGCTAGAGCGGCGCCCGTGACTTGCTGTCCTGCCAGACCAACCGCACGATTCCGAGCGTGACAGGCGACGAAGATCCCTTTCATGACGCAGGCCATCGGGGAATGACACGGTATTTGGGGACGAGTGTATGTCGAAGCCCCTCATGACTAGGCACAGCACGTCACAGCTGTGGTGCGGTCAGCGACGTATAAGCGCGGAAAGAGAATGAGAGCACATCACCTGCGAGGGCCGCGCACGTTGTGTATATGCGCCGTCTCAGCTGCCGACATTGAGAGCTCTGACGTGATACGGCGCGCTCTGCCGCATCGATGCCGCAACCGTAAGTTGGTTCAATCACTACAAAGAATCCAGCACTATTGAGCTTTGGGGTCGAGTTATAAGTTGACGACGTACGATTTATCAAGGAGGCGAGATGTCGGTCACCCGTCGCGTGGAAACAGCGGTGTTCTTCAAGTTGTTTGGAACCAACCATCATGATGACGGTAGGTAATACTACTGTACATACAGAGAAGAGAATGTGAAGACATAGGCATACTCCTACCTAGATAAGGATACATGGCATAGTGTCGCATTGAACGTCGAGTAACAAATGCAAAGATCACTGGGGCCATAGTAGAGTCTCCGCCCCAGTACACACCTGCCACCACGCTGTCGGCTGTAATGCTTCCGTGAACAGTACCAAAGGACCCCGACGACCACCCGCGTCAGCAGGATCGTTAAACCAGTAAAAACCCCGCCCTTCATGCCAAATGCTCGCGTGATCCAACCGAACACGCACCATGGCGCGCACGCCATCGCCCACGAGACGCGCGCGTACGAGGTTCTCCACGGCGGCGCGGGATAATCGTTGCTTGGGTTTCGTGACACCGGGATGCGCTATGCACAAGTCTGCGAGGCGAGGGCACAACCAGCGGTCCGGTTGTGGTGCCGAAAACAAGCTGCAAACGTCGGAAAGTGACACTTCCGTCGCGAGAAGGACAAGACGTTCGAGCAGCGGCAGGTAGCTAAAGAACTCCCGCAGATCGATTCCGTCGAAACAGAACCCCTGTAGATAGAGGCGGCGGAGCGGGGGGCGATACGAGAGAACGAGGTTCCAAAGAGGCTGGATGTTCCACGTCGCAGTAGGATGCTTATCGTCCAGTTCGGAGAGCGCGAGCTCTTCAAGTTGAGGAGTCACAAGCAGGCGGAAAAGTGTTCCCCATGCCATGTTAGACCATGCGTTGTAGCGGGTGTGTGGTACTCCGAGGTACAGCACGCGCAAGCCAGTGAACTCGAGAGGGTTCAGGACCACATTGTAAAGGGATAGAGCAGTAAGCTCGGGAATGGTATCATCTGGAACAGCAAGGTGATCAATCGCCAGGTGGGTAAGTGCTGGAAATCCGCCGTTCGACTTCAAGACAATGATGACATGATAGAGGTTCTCGTATTCGAGGGCAAGCCCAGTAAGGCGATTCCGTACATCGTCCGCGAAGAGGTGCAAGTATCGCCCATCTTCGAGAGAGATGCAAGTGATTGAGGGATTGGCGGCGAGTATGAGGCTTCGGGCCTCGTAGTCATCGATAAGCAGCCCGAATTCCGTTTCGCGGCGGAAATTTAGACCAGTAAGCCCCGCGAAACCGACAAAGTAGTCCAAGAAGAAGTCGTACGGGTCGACATCGCAGGTTACCACGCGTCCCACGTAGAGACTGCGAATGTACCGGGAATGTTTCTGGAGCAGCTCGAAGAGTGCCTCGAGTTCGTCGACAGGCATCTTGTGGCATTCCAACCACACGTCCTTGGCCCACTTGCCGCTCCGCGTGAGCCATTCTTCGACGTCAGCAACAGTCATCAGCACTCCGCGAGGATCCGAGGGATTTTCGTAGTCCTTGTACGAGAAATCAATCGTAGCCCACACGGACGCTGCATCCAAGGTCGCCGATCGCCAGCTCTTGGAAATCGAGGAGAGCGTACGCAAGAACTGGGCGTTGTAGCGCATTACGGCCGCAGATTCAAGGATAACCTGGTGCAGTACGTCGCCATTCAAGCGCATGCCAGGCGAAACGGTTGCACCATGCGAGGCGGAGCTCGATGCGCCATGATAGGCCAGACCAACGGCCTTGTCGTCGCTGTGCGCGTCGTCAATCGCGAGGCGCTGTCGCTTCGCAGGACGCATCCCGTCGTTGCGAGGGGACGTTGAAGCCATGGTCGGCACGCGGTGAGGACGATGGAAGCGAGAGACAAGGACGAACCCGGCTTAAAGCGGACGCGACCATGGCGTTTTACGGTTTTTCATGGGCGCTCGCAAACCTGTTATCTGTATAGACGAATAGGATGTAAAGGCGAGTAAATGTAATGAGGCCATTGGAGGCTTTAAAAAGACTTCACCCGCCAGCGCCGAACTTCTCGCGACGCGGGGTGAGTATCCGGGATGGGTCAAATGCGTGGTGTCGAGAGTGTAGTAAAAACGGGGAGACAGACTACCTACTAGTACATACAACAGACTAGAGCGAAAGACATACTCTTACCTAGATAAGGATACATGTGGATCGAGACATCGAACATGCGTAGAACACCAAGCGTAAAAAGATCATAGCAGGCTCTCCGCACCGGTGCACACCTGCCACCACGCCGTCGGCTGGAGAGCGTCCGTAAAGAGCGAAAGCCGTACATCCGCGTAAGCTGGATCCTCAACCCAGTAGAAGGCACGTCCCTCCTGGAACAACGTCGCGCGGTCAAGCCGTATCTCCAGCATACTGCTCAGACTGTGCTCCGCAAGGCGCACGCGCGCAAGCTCCTCGATTGCGGTACGCGACACTTGTTGCCCGTGGCTCGCGTAGTCCGGGTGGTGCACGATGCACAGTTCCGTCAAACGCGGGCACAGCCAGCGCGCGCCGTCACGGTCGTGCTGTGGGGTAGCCAACAGATCGCAGAGTTCGGCACTCGAAACGCGCGTCGCGAGAATGACCAGTCGCTCCAGAAGGGGAAGACAACCCAAGAATTCTAGAAGATCGATACCGTCGAAGGAAAATCCTTCAAGATACAGGCGGCGCAGCGGTGGTCGATAAGTCATAATCATATTCTGAACTGGGGAGAGGTTCCAGATCATGAAGGGGTCGATCTCGATGTCACGCAGAGCGAGCTCTTCGAGGTTTGGGGCGACAAGCAGTCGGAACAGAGGTGCCCAGCCCGTGTCTGACGCGGCGTTGTAGATCGTATGCCGCACGCCGAGGTAAAGCTTGCGCAGTTCCTTGGCCTCGAAAGGCGTTAAGGCACGTTGATCCTCAACACGAGCCTCGTACGAATCAGCCTCGAAGTAGCGCAAGCCACCGTTCGTTCGATCAATATCCCAACCATGAGTCCAGTCTGCGTCAGAAGTCGTTCTGGACTTGACCGGGCAGACTGTGTACTCGGCGTCGTCAGTCACATGCAAAGCGCCGATGGCGAGACTTTTGAGCGAAGGGAGCCCGAAAAAGTGGAGCAGCCACATCACGTCGTACAAGTCCCCGGACGGAAGGGAGAGGCCGTCGAGGCGTTGCCGGACGCCATGCTCTAGTCGTTCGACGTCCAGGACGGTGTCGAAAGCAATGCTCTTGACCTGGGGAGCCCTGTCCAGGACTATGTTCCTGCTGTCCTGATCCAGAATTCCAAGTCCAATGTGCTCGCGCATGTTGATGCTGGAGAGACGCGCGAAGTTGAGAAGGTTATCGACGAGGAGTGCCCGAGGGTCCATGCCTGAAACCGGCAGATGATGCGTGCTAAATGAGCGAATGTACTGTGCGTGTTGACGGAGGAGGAGGAAGAGCGCCTGGAGCTTCTCCCAAGGCATCCGGTGACAGTCGAGGGAGACATTCTTGGAACATGTGCCGCTGCGTTCCAACCACTCTTGCACGTCGCGCACGGTAGTCAGAAAATGCCGAGGCCCGTCCGCGTCATCGCCAATACGGTTGTACGAGAAGATTATCGTGGCCCAGATCTGGCGAGCCTCCAACGTGACAAAGCGCCAGGTGCTGCAGATTGACGAGAGGGTGCGGATGACCTGTGCATTATAATGCGTTCGGATAACCGCCACGTGAACCAAGTGACGAATGACATCGTGGGGTAGATGGCGATGGCGATGATGAGTTGGGGGTTGAGCAAGAGAACGTCTGGGCACCGAGCGTGCGGAAAGCGCGTCGTCGCCGTCATGCGCGCCGTCGGGCTCGATACGCTGTCGCTTGACGGGACGTAACCCGTCGTCGCGAGGAGGCGCGCAGCCCATGGCCGGCGTGCGGCTGGAGAAAGTTGAAGGCAAGAGCCAAGGAGTGAATCCGGCAGAAAGCGGACGCGAAAAACTCCTTCGCCTCGCTCTTCGACATGGGCAAGACGCAAAAGAAGACTGGAAAGGGTCGCATCGACAAGTATTACAAGCTCGCAAAGTAAGTATCCCTGATTACACGAGGTTTACTCGGATGCTTACTTTTTTGTAGAGAGCAAGGGTTCCGCGCGCGTTCTGCTTTCAAGCTCATACAGCTCAACAAGAAATACGGATTCCTAGAGCATGCTCGCTGCTGTATCGACTTGTGCGCGGCGCCCGGAGGCTGGCTCCAAGTCGCGAGCAAGTATATGCCTGTCAACTCGCTCATCATCGGTGCGCGCGTTCTCAAGCCACATTTTCGCTCTAACACGCACCAGGCGTCGACCTCGTACCCATAAAACCCATCCCGCACGTCGTGACGTTCGCCTCGGACATCACCACCAACGTCTGCCGCAACCAGCTGCGCGCAGAAATGAAGGACTGGAAGGCCGACGTCGTCCTCCACGACGGCGCGCCCAACGTCGGTACCGCCTGGGTCCAGGACGCCTACAGCCAGTCCGAGCTCGTGCTCATGAGCTTGAAGCTCGCCGTCGAGTTCCTGCGCAAGGACGGCACGTTCATCACCAAAGTCTTCCGCAGCGTCGACTACAACAGTCTCATCTGGGTCTTCAGCCAACTCTTTGGCAAGGTCGAGGCCACCAAGCCGCCGTCTTCGAGGTACGCTAATTGACGCACTTGCGGTCGCCACTCACCTCGCTCAGAAACGTCTCCGCGGAAATCTTCGTCGTGTGCCGTGAATTCCTCGCGCCTAAGACCATCGACCCCAAGTTCCTCGACCCGAAGCACGTCTTCAAAGACTTCTCCGCCAAGGCCGCAGGCGGGAACGTACAAGAGAACGTCTTCCAGCCCGAGAAGAAGCGCCGCCAGCGCGAAGGGTACGCGGATGGCGACTATACGCTCTTCAAGCAGTGCAACGCCGCCGAGTTCGTTCGTGCACCGGACCCTATCGCCGTATTGGGCTCCATCAACAAAATCGCGTTCACGACAGACGAGGAAAAGGAGTGCGTGTTTCCTGTCTTCGGTGCTTAGCACTCATTTCTGTGCAGGTGGCTTGCGTCCGACTTGACGACGGACGAGATCAAGCTCTGCTGCGACGATCTCAAAGTTCTCGGTAAGGGCGACTTCAAGTCCCTGCTCAAGTGGCGGACAGCCCTTCGCGAGGATGTACGTGCCAATCCGCATGCCGCGTGACGTTGCGCTCATATTCGCATAGCTCGGTCTGGATGTGAAGACTAAAGAGGCGGAAGAGCTCACGGAGACTGTCGAGGTCACCGAAGACGTGGACGAGGACACGCAAATCCAGGGCGAGGTCAGTGCAGTCATCTATTGGCACGCACTGCTGACGAAGTGTTAGCTCGAACGCCTGAATGCTGAAGCCTCTTCACGCGCAAAACGCGAGCGCCGACGGGCGAACGAGAAGCGGACGAGGACGATCCAGCGCATGCAACTGCAAATGACCGCGCCGCTCGATATCGGCGTGGAGCTGCAGGACCAGTCGCTCTCGCTCGGACAAGAAGACGTGTTCGACCTTGATACCGTCGAGCGGTCCGGCAGGAAGCTGCGTACGGCTATGGACGAGGACGACGAAGACGATGATGTCGCTCCAGCTGCCGGCGACTTGGACCCAGACTCGGACGAGGATGAAGAGGTCCTCGAGGCTGAACTCGATGGCATGTACGACGCGTACCGTCAGCAGCTCGCCGACCGCGACGCGAAGTATCGCGCGAAGGAAGCGCGAAGGAAGAACAAGGAGCGCGATGAGGCCTGGGGCGGCATCTCGAAGGCCGACAGTGACGACGAAGGCGAAGAAGACGCGGAGATGAGCGAGGAGGGCGGTTGGGACGTTATACAGCGTCACAAACGCCGGCTCGACGATGTCGACTCGGACTCGGAGGCGGACATGGACTCAGACTCAGACTCGGAGGTTGCGCCGCGCGAGAAGAAGCGTAGACGCAAGGAGAAGGAGCTCCCGCCTGCCAAGAAGAAGGGGAAACTGCTCACGAAGCTCGATGTTGAGCCCAAGGCGTCCACGAGCCGCGCGGCACAGATGTGGTTCAGCAACGACGTATTCTCGGGAGTACAGGAGGACTTGGATGCATTAGAGGACGACGAGGACGTTGACATGGAAGAGGACGACAGTGCAGGGTCGGATGCATGGGAGGACGACGTGAGTCGTTGGCATTCGTTGCTTATTTTACTTACTGGATCTCCCATAGGACGCGGCTTCTGAAGGCAGCGACATCGAGATCGTACCCCAGGATGCAGATTCGGACGGAGATGCCGATATGTGGGACGTTGACGACGAAAACGAGGACGAGGCGAAGCAGGAGAAGATACGGCGTACGTTTATCTGCCTATCCTATCGTGCCTGCATGCTGACCCGTTGTCTCCCTCTTACAGGGCACGGGCTTACTACCGCCGAAGCCGTCACACTCGCCCAGCAACTGGTCAACCGTCAGAAGACCAAGACACAGCTCGTAAACGATGGGTTCAACCGTTACTCCCTGAATGCGAAGGATGACCTGCCCGAGTGGTTCCTCGACGACGAGTCGAAGCACTACAAGGCTAACTTGCCCGTTACCAAAGAGGCGATTCAGGCCCTCCGTGCAAAACAACGTGCGCTCGACGCGCGCCCGATCAAGAAGATCGCGGAGGCGAAAGGCAGGAAGAAGATGCGCGCCGCCCGTCGTATCGAGAAGGCGATGAAGACCGCCGAGGGCGTGAACGCGTCTACCGAGCTCACCGAGAAGGAGAAGGCGGCGCAGATATCGAAGCTCGTCAACAAGGGCTTGGGCAAGGGCAAGCAGAAGAGAGAGACGAAGCTCGTCGTCGCGAGAGGTGCGAACAAGGGCGTACAGGGGCGTCCGAAAGGCGTCAAGGGGCACTACAAGATGGTGGACGCACGCATGCGCAAGGAGGTGCGTGGCCTTGTCTCTGATTCCTTTCATTTCGGTCCCTCTGACACAACCTCTCACGGCAGTTGCGCGCGGGCAAGCGGAAAGCAAAGGCTGAGAAGAAACGGAGGCATTGAAGCCTCGTTGTTTCGGCGCGTCAGCGCAATCGCCACCGTTCGTTACGATACTCGTATCATACATTGTCCTACTGCACGTCACCGTTTTCACGCGCTGTCGCAATGGGAGCCCCTATGTCCGTCCTACTCTATCCCCATCAACAAATTATGCATATGCGCGAGTGTAACCAGGATCGTCCAGCCCCTGCCTTCCCTTGTCATCTGCAGCGTGGCGTATTAGTGTGCCTCGCATTTGCACTGTGGCTATAGTCGTGTATCGTAGTAGAACGTTGACTGCGAATCGGGACCGTTGCTGCGGCGTTGCGTTGTACCGGGCTTGGTTGCCTGGACACCCGGAAGCGCCGGCAAGTGGGAAAAACTCAAAGGGCGAATTACGCGCACTCTCCACGCTTCCTTCGCTCTCTCCTTTCGCTTTCGCTTTCGGTCCTCTTTCTTCTCGTTCACGCAGTGGCTGGTCCAGTTGGCAGCTCTTCGTGCTCACCGTACTAGTATAATTCTCGCAGACAACTCGTCCTAGCAGGCGCCTTTTCGCAACTATCGTAAATATTCTGAAATGGCTACGTATCGTTCACGTACTCGCCCCCCGGTCGCGCGTGCCCCGGCTGGCAATGTCACGACCGCGCGGGATTCTCATTTCAGTTGGGTTATGCCAGAGAAACTCGATACTATGTATTCGGTGAGCAGTTTTCTATGGTCCCTTTGTCTCCGCAGCTCTGACGTCTTTCGCAGTCCAGTAAAGGCCGCTTCAGCAACTCGCTCGAATCGTTGTCGGAATCCGCAGAGACGCACCAGTCGTCTTCTGTTTCTGTGCGTAGCGAACGACGTATATTGGTGTTGAAATGGCTAATGCTACGACAGTCCCTTGACAGCCCGCCGGTCGCTTTCGCACGCCAAGTCCAGTCAGTCAGCCCTGTCAAGAAGAATGTTGTCCGTCCCGTCCAGGAGCCTCAGATCGTTGAAGCCGACCCAAGTGCGTTGTTCGCGCCTTTGACTGTACTCTATATCTCATGAAACGCTTCAGACCCACCGCTTCAATCCAAGAAGTCCAAGAGTGCACTCAAGGCATCCAAGTCCAAGAAGGATGCTCCTCCTGTAACAGCGCCGCCAGTGAAGACGTCTCCGAAGGTCAAGCCAGCGGCGAGCGCGAAGGAGTCGAAGTCGCTTGTTCCCAGCGCCTTCAAGTTCAAACGCTCGAAGTCGGTGCCACCTGCCATCGCGGACAGTGAGGCACCCGCTGCGCCCGCGGTTCCCAGGCTCGGACGCGTTCCCAGCATGCGGTCGTCCCTCCCGATTGCTGCGCGCTTCGCAAAGGCAAATCGCGAATCCTGGATTCAGAGGTTTGGTTCCATGGAAGGCACCAAGGGTCCTATCGTCCCCAGCAGCAAGCCTACGCTTAGCTTCATCCATGACCTTCCTGGAATTGCGGAAATGCCCCCACCTGTGCCTCCTCTTCCTCCGCTTGCTCGCAAAGCGTCTCCCGGAGACAAGGTGGTAACACCGGAGAGGGATCTTTCACCTGTCCTTCGCGCGCGGTCTCCGAGTCCTCCTAGCGAGCTCCCGTACACGCGCGCGCGGCCTCCTCTACGCGTCATGTCGCCGGCTCCCGACGAGGACATCCCACCGACTTTGCCGACACCTGCGGCTACCCGCATCTTGTATCCCTCGAGGAAGCCTGCTCCGACTGTTCCTCTGCCGGTACTTCCGACTCCTGAAGCGGCGCAGCCGAACATGTCTACAGCGTCGCCGGTCAAGCCGCCGCGTCATGTCCCGCCGCCGCTACGTAGCATGTCGGCCTCTCCTTCGACTCGCAACGTGGGGTTACCGCAACTTCCTCGGAGCACACCTGTGATACAAGTCTCGCGCAAGACGCCGTCTCCTCCGCCTGCAGTGAACCTCCAGCCGACGAAGCCTCTCCGCGTCGGTCTGCCGACTTCGCCGCTCCCGCTCGGCCGCTTCGCCACGGTTCCCAAATCTGGACGCAGCACACCTATGCAGGAGCCCGCCCGCATCGAGGAACCGTTCCTGGCCAGACGACCTTCGCTCGACCGCGTTGGTGGAAGAACTACGCCTGTCATGGCGTCCGGACGGACGACGCCGTCGTATTCGCCTGAGCGTTTGAACGTAAAGCCTCAGCTGCAGCGTCTCAACGTTCCGGCCACTGGTGCAGGGATGGTCACCGCGTCCGCCCCAACATCGCCGATGCAGGCAGACAAGGATCAGCCGCGCGTCTTCATCCCTGCGCCGTCTGCGGCGTCCGGTCTCCGTCGCACTCCGTCGCTGCCGCCTGCACCTCGCGTTCAGGTCCCGCAGGTAGTGACGGGCGCGAAGCGTGGCCGCGAGCATCCGTTCCCGCTTCGCCCGCTGCAGTCGCGTCAACGCCCTGCACCATCGGCATATAACGGCAGCGTGACGGACGACGAGGACGATGCGAAACTCGCTCGCGTCGGGTTCTACCTCAACAAGACCTCCATGTCCGCGACAGACCTCTCTTCCTCCTCGCTCCGCCCGCCGGTCATCGACCCGCGCATCTCCGAGGCGCGCTCGAGCATGTACTCGCAGAACTCCGCAGACGACCGCGACACTTTCAACAACATCATGACCGAGGACCAACACGACGCGCGCCGCGGACGACTCATCGACAACGTCGAACGCATCATCCTGAAGGACGCGCGTGTGATGATCTAAATTTCAAACCTGGACAGGACGATACTGGCATCGTTGTACTTTTTTCTCTCTCTCTGGTCGGCGCCCTCATAGACGGTAGCGCGTTCACCTGCTCCCCGCTCTGCCTGCTTCATACACACACCTACGATAGCACATCTGCCTTCTTTACTGCCAATCTACTTAGTGATCTCCAAGCTTTCCCTGTGTACTGTGTACCGGCTTCCCTTCACAATCCTTCCTTGTACCTAGGTAGATGCGAGTTCAAGGTGGAACCCATGCGAAATAAATTGTTCGAGAGCCAACACCATATATACTGTTGTAAGTAAAACCGATTAGGATTCAGAACACGGGCTTGAAGTCAGGCGAGTCAATGTCGGGCACGTTGTCGTCTGCGATGTTAGGAGTCGGTCGTGGCAGGCGCATCGTGAGTCGGTCACAGTGTGCAAGGAACGTCTTCCATCCCAACGCGGTGTGTGGATCGTCGCATCGAATCTTGCCGTGGCAAAGGTGTCAGCGGTCATGCCCCCAACGTGCAAAGGACAACCGTACCTCGCAGGTGGCACCCTTCTGATTACCCTCGAGGTCGACGTTGCTCTCCGTGATAGCGACCGTGGGCGGAAGGCCCCAGTCGTAACCTTTAGGAGGCTCGAACTTCTCCACGCTCCTGCGCACACTAGCGCTCATATCCAGCGTATACTGCGTCTCGCCAAATGTAACATGCAACGGCGGGCTGGGCTGTGCGACGTTTGGATCCTCGAAGCTGCGCAAGCATATGAGTCGCAAACTAAAGCGACGGCAAGAGGCACGCACAATATTTTCAACGCGGATGCGTACTCCTTCAGTTCGCTCGGCGTGCTGTCAAGCGTTCGCGTAGCATAGTCGTAGACAGTGATGCGGACATCTGATGGCCTACGGGGTGCTCGTGTCAGACGCAAACGGTAGAGGTAGCTGACATTATGCGTACCGGTCGGGGAGGAGCACGTCAATCGTGGCTTCGAGCCCTATGCGACACTGCGCCAGGTCGAGGTTCATTTCCG
Source organism: Exidia glandulosa HHB12029 (assembly GCA_001632375.1). Classification (NCBI taxonomy): domain Eukaryota; kingdom Fungi; phylum Basidiomycota; class Agaricomycetes; order Auriculariales; family Exidiaceae; genus Exidia; species Exidia glandulosa. The sequence goes on from KV425989.1 coordinate 140,661, forward strand.
GCATCACCTGCTGTTCCATATCCTGTACGCCCATCTCCGGGACAACGAGGTCGAGCTCAATCGTCTTGAAAGACTCTGTCCTGACTCCGAAAGCCACGTCGGGCGCGCGATATATGAGCCGATTCATCAGTGTTGAAGGCGAGGGTGGGGCAGTCAGTAGCGCCGCAGGAAGACTAGGCGTCGAGGAGGGGTTCTGTTAGACGGCAGGAGTCCTTCAAAGGAAGGAAGGGAACGCACTCTTGGACGAAGGTGGATTTGTAGTCCCCGGTATTGTTGTGTACCCAACGAAGGACGTCGTGGAAGAAGGCGGGATCTTCGAGCGGTGTGGACAACGACGCGCGCTGTGCTGTGGATGTTCTTGATGTGAATAGGAGGTTCCCCGTCCTTGAGGCGCCCCGTCAGCAATGAGGAAAAGTGAATGGAATAGTAGTACCTAGCAGTAATGAGACGTTGTGCTCCTGGAGCGAGCTTGGGCACCATGTCGAATAATCTTGACATCAAATCCACACTTTCACTGTGCAACGTCCTTGGTTATGGTCGAATCACGTCACGAAGACTGGTACGTACCCTTCGTCATTGACTACCTTTCCCTTATACAGACCCTGCATTTCGGTGTAGTCGCTGTCTCCGCCGAGCCATTCGCTAACCCTTCTCGCGCGGAACGCGCCGCCCGTGCCCATCGTCCACAGCAGCGTGCGGGGTGATAGGAATGGGTACAAAGCATATTTCCGCTGGAACGCCAGGCCGAGCTCTTGTGGTGGGAGGTGGAACAATGTCGGTATAGAACTCTCGCGGAGGTCCTAATGGGACGGATGTGAATAACGTGCAAGAATATGGACTTCAGAACGTACGATTGCTGCTGCACGGATGACGAGCCGCTTTGCAGTGGCGACATCTACCGCCCGCTTCGCAGATATGAGCACCTGCACATCAAGTGTGAGAACTATACTTTCCCAGTGATGGCAATGCACACGAGCAATTCACCTTGCCATTGCCTATGGGCTCAAGAAACGCGTTGGAAAGTTTGGATATTCGCTGGATTAGATCGTGGGGAATGCCGCCTGCAAAGGGATCGGATAGCTCCTCAGCGCAAACAGTCTGCGTGCGCATAATCAGCATACGACGGACACTGGCGGAGAGAGGACTTGCGTACCTCTTTCATTGCTTTTATTTCAGCGTCCATATTGTTCAAGGCCGCCGTCAATCCCTCAACGCGAAGAGAGAGCGCATCCGCCGCCGGCACCACCGACACGCGTACTTGCAGCTCTACCGAAAGCCGCAGCAAGTCTCTTCCGCCTACATGAAGAGTAAGGAAGCAATCTCGGCGTGGCAATGGTCGACTTACCATGGCCCAACAGCAAAAACAACTCGCTTGGCGCAAGGTTGTACGCTGGGCATAGTATGAGCGCGAAAATATCAGCGGCGTAGAGAAGAGACGTACACCGCGCGTGGACTTTGAAACGCATCTTCTCCTCTCGCGCAATGTCAGCTGGATTCTTCCAGCCCCAACTGCGCTCGATGACAAGACGAGCGCAGGCGATCTTCCTTTCCGGCAACGGTACGTCGTGTGCGATTTCCGCCGCCATGGCGCGCAGTTGGTCCCTGGAGAACGATTTGCATACCGAGTCCACCGCCGAGTTCCACGCGGTCTCGTACTCTTGCGAAGAGAGCTGGTCGGGCCAGGCGGTGGGCTTGAAGCGGTCGAGATCCTCGAGCGTCGGGTCCTGCGGCGTGTCTTCTAACGACCGCAAAAACGTCTCTGAACGACCCGGAGCGCGTGGTGGAGGTGGCGGCGCGTCTTCGGGGAGTTCGTTTGAGTTTTTCTTTTTCTTGCCGCGAGACTTCGTCGTCTTCTTCGGCTGCGACGTGCTGGCGTCAGGCGATCCGTCGTCGACCACGGGCTCCAAACCAGAAGCACTGGATTCTGGCAGTGCGCCCGCTGAGGACGGTTCGACAGCGATGTGATGCTGGACGTTCGATGTACCGGCGAGCGCATTGGCATGCTCAGTGACGCGGTGGACGGCGGCGGCGGCTGAGCGAGACGCGGGGTGCGTGGTGATTTGGCGTCCAAGGTGCGCACACATGAAGCAGACATGCTGCAGCGACCGTCGACCCAGCATGATGCGCACTGTAGCTCGAGTCGCGCGGAAGTCCGGGTTGAGGAGAAATTTAGCAGTGGGCGCTTACCGGCTACGCCCGCTTCACGCGTTTTCTCAGCTTAGCACAACTACATACCACCTATTACGGTAAAAACTGTGAGATAAATGAGAAGACACCTCTTTAACAAGGTCTGCGGACTTACGGGGCTGCCGAACTGCCACGTAGTTCTTTTTGGCAAAGTGCGACATACCGGCCACTGGCAAGATCAGACCACGAAAGGGATGTAGTGATGCTCTCCACGCTCCCTGAGCTAAGATGTCGACATGAGAAGTGACAGACAGGCTCCAGCGGTACAAACCCCCGCGTGACTTGGTATATTGCGAAATTCTCAGTGTACAACGCCTTCAGGTCTCTTGTTACGGGGACGACTATGGATTGGTGTATTCCAGATGATTGATCAGGTCCTCTTAGTCCTGTTACTGACGCCACTCCAGGGACTTTCGTGCAGCCACTTTGTGCAGTCACTGCTCGGGATTCAATCAAAGCCTCACTGCATACGGGATGGTATAAAATGGCGTTCACCAAACGACTGTGTCCCCATTCGAGGGATTCCCTCCGAGTCTCTCTATCACAGAATGTCCGCCAGGTAATGCACTTTACAACGCGAAGGTCGTACCTCCCCTAACGATTATCACCGCAGCGCCGTCACCGACGTCACGAAACTCGACCCGGACAACCTCCCCGAAGGCGTCTATTATTGGCGTATCGACGACGACCAGGCAGGACGCCTGTCTCGCTTACTCGACATCGACTTCGGCGAGCTCGGAATCATCGGTCAATTTGTTAACGGCGTAGCGCTTGAGTGCGCACAATGTGGCAAGGTTTCTGGGCTCGACGACTTCGTGTACACGGCTATCAAGACTGGAGTGCACACCAAAGACTTCATCGTCCAGACCTTGCAAGACAGATCGAATGCCCGTCGCGGGAACGGAACTCTCCACACTCTAACTTGCTGTGAATGCGACACGGTGTTCAAGGAGGTGGGATCTCCGATTGTGCGTACCTTCCATACTACTGTTGCACTTGCTACGGTCGTCCCACGCTTAAGGCCTGCGCTGAGTCGACCATGGCTTACTCGCTTCATTCAGGTCGAAGCCCTTCGTGGTTGGCCTGATACGTTCGACTGGACTTATTATGCCAGGCGCGGAGACTGAAGTTTGTTGTTCTCGCGATGGAGAACTGCATGGCAGGATTGATCACGAGTGCGCCTCTCGAACCATAGAGAGCGGCGAGCGCTGTTGTCGAGTTTCTCTACAAACTGCATTCGATTGCCCTGTTACGGTGTGTTTGTGTGCGTTTGAACTTCGACGTGAGAAACCACCCTGTTCCTGTCAATGACAATCCGTTTCCTTTCTGGTCGCGCATCGAGGTCTGTGCCCGCCGCGATAGGAGACATTCCGCATCTGATGCGGGTCTCCTTCCTTTCGCCGTGAGAGACGACGAGAACGAGAATCAGGGCCGAGACAGCCCAGACCTGGGCGAGGACAGTTGATTTGAGGGCGTTTGCCACACAGGACCCGGGGAAGGCGTCACGGATCCCGAACGGGACAGACGGGAGCGATCCATATGTTCGTCATCGTGAGTGCCGTGGAGCAGAAGGGCAGCGAGCACCGTGGATCAGTGCCGTTTAAATGTCTATGTCGACGGTGCAAACTGGAGCAGTGAGAGAGGCGGGAGAGGGAAGCCAAGAGCGGATGCCGAGAGTTGCTCGGAGCTGCGGACGACTGTTCCCGCACTTCGCTTTGCCCGTGACGTTGTCTTGTCCGCTGAAATTCGACCCTTGCCCTCCTTCCACCGCGCGCGATGGCCGCCTCTGAAGGCTCCTCCACGCTGCCCCGCGCGCACGACGGCGCCTCCACCATCCGCCCCGTCGTCACCCAGCCCCGTAAGCGCCGTTGCCCTCGCCCTCGCCAACCTTGTGCTCACCATCTGCTGCAGCGTGGGCCAGACACGAGCCCCCATCGCCCGATCTCGAGTCCATTCCCATATCAGACCTCGCCCTGCACCCGCTGCATTCCGTCCAGTCGAGCTCGGCGCCGCGCGCGTCGACGAGCTCGCTGCATTCTTCCTCCACGTCCGGACCGGGCCCAGCGGACGCCAGACGATGGCGCCTCCCGTCCATGCTCAACCAGCTCAGGCGCAGCGAGAAGCAGCCCGAGCTCCCGCGCACGAGCGAGGAGCAGCTCTCCAGCCCCGTCCAGCCGCCAGAGACCGGCGGGTCCTACTTTCCCGACCCGCCGCAGCGCCAGACCACACAGCAGCTGCGCCTGCAGATACCGCGCAACGCCAACTCGTTCACGCTCGCCCAAAGCAAGACGCCAGGGTGGTCCACGCCCTGGGCGCCCAGTCGTCCGAACCGCGCCTATTTGCGGGCGGGGAACGCACTGGGGTCACCGAGCGCCTTCGACGAGCTGCCCGACGAGAAACACGGCGAAGAGATGAGCTCGTGGAAGCGTCGTCGACGTGGAGTCAGAAATTTTGTGCTCACCAATGGTTACGTCCCTTTGGTACGTGCTCACACGACCACCGCACCCAGCTGAGCTCACGACGAACCGTAGATGATTCGATTACTGAATTTCTCCTTTACGACGGCGACCCTCGGCGTTGCCATCCGCCTGCGACATATCGAGATCACGAACAACCTACTCGGCGCGGTGGGCAGCTCGCCGTGCGTCTTTTCATCTGCGCCACGCGGTCTTGTGTTGACCCCTTTCCAGGATCCTTGCCATCATCTTTTCGCCGTTAACTCTGGCGCACGTCCTCATCGCAATATACGTCCGTGTATTTGCCCTGTCCGCCGCAACGTCGCAAACTGACGTCGACTTTGACAGCTCGAGTACTTCGGCCGCCCGCTTGGTCTCTGGCGCACATCCGGCAAACTCGCACACACGCTGTCCGAGGTGCTCTTCATCTGCATATGGTCCGGCTCCTTCTCAGTCGCCGTGGACAACTACTTCACGTCACCGCTGCTCTGCACGCCGGCAAATCTGAACGCATGGTGGAACCACCTTCCACCGCAAGGCACGCCGATTGTGGGCACAGGCCGGCACGAGGGCGGCGTCGCGGACCTGATCTGCGACGACCAGCTTGCGATCGTGTTCCTCGAGTTCGTCGGCCTGTGTCTGTACTGCGGCTCGCTCGTCATCAGCCTCTACCGCATATTCGAGAAGGTCAAGATACACACGACCGCGAATAATCGCAGCTACGCATAGCATTGGCATTTTCGCATCGTCTTGCACGCCGCATCCACGCTTATCTTATTCGTCATTCTTCATCTCCCCACCACCACCCCACCACACACTCGCTCGTCTTGTCTCGTCTTGCATCTTGCATTCTTGAAATGTGCTGTACCATTATACCGCTACCGACCCACGAATCTTGGACAGTGCGCGTCCTTCCCCGCTTGTGCCTGTGCAACATACATACTAGATTACATACGTGCGATGAATGAGATTCATGCTGCTGATGATGATTAGATCCTGTGGGCCTGTCGACGTTTTTATATCGCCGCGCGTGTCACTGCAATCACCGTCGTAACAATATTGTGCTGGGTTTCACGCGCATCGGCTTGGCGCGCGCCACTTTTGCCAGTGACTTTCTCTTTTGCACCGCGGACGAACATGGACCACGCAGCGCTCATGAGCAGCCTCTTTGGCGGAATGGGAGGGTGCGTGGACGCAGATACGCCATCATCCATGCAATGCGTCTGCTGAAGGGTCACGACGCTCTAGAGATCCATTCATGTTCCTCAACCTGTCAGGCCTGTGCGCGACGACGAAACTCGTACAGTGCAAGTCGTTTGGGATCTACCAATGCGACGTGACGCGCAAGTTCTACAAATCGCGCGAGGAGGTGCCCGATATTGCGTGGGTGGACCTGCAGGAGCGCAAGAAGGTCGTCGAGCACGTCGCGGAGTGGGTCGAGCAGCGGCGCGGTGGTAAGGCGCGTGGGGACCCGCGAGAGGAGTGGGTGCCGATTTTGTATGCGTATGAGGTGCGCACATGCGGTGGCTGGTGGCTGGTGGTTGGTGGCTGAACGAGTTACATTTGGACAGATCGTCAAGGGTTCGGCGAAGAAACATGTCAGTGCAATCAATCCCTCCTGCGTCTGACTTTGACGCCGTTGTTGTGTGCGCGCAGAAAGATTACGGACATCTCGTGTTCACCAACTTGACGCTCACGCGCTTCCTCCTGGTGTTCTGCTTCGGTCCGCCTTCGTGTCGTGCGTCTCTGTTTCACACTTCCGCATGGACTTACAATGTGACGACGTCGCTCTTACTTTAGGCTGTGGGAACCCGTACCATGACGACTATGACGCCCTGACGAAATTGAACGCCGACCGCTGGTTCTCGCTCTGCAAGTACCTCTGGCACGATGACGGTCCACCGGAATGGTCAGTACAGTACTCATTCCTCCCTCCAGAGCTGCGTGCTGCGTGCGGCTGACACGAACGTGCCGGGACAGGGTAAAAGCGACCTACACAACAGACGAGTATTTCCTCGACCCGTCCTTCCTCGACTCGACCGTCACACCAACCCCGGGCACGCGTAAACCAGGCATCTACCACGTCACAGAAGAGACCTTCGTCCCGTCGCTCGTCGCGTCCGAGATCGACAGGATCAACAATCTGCTGTCGCAGCGCTCGAAGGATCTTGTGCCGCCGTTGGAAGTCCGCAAGGCTGTCGAAGGACGGAAGAGGGACAGACCGAATATGACGAGCGTGTGGATTGCGGGAGAGGAGAGTAGCCCGCGACAGTGTGCGTTCTGCGAGAAGGTGGGCCCGCAGGCGATGCCGACGTGTTCAAGGTGAGAGGCGAGAGGGGAGTGCGCAGTGGCAGAAGACATTGATACTTGCGTCACAGATGCAAGCTAGTACGGTACTGCAGCAAAGAATGGTGAGTGTTGATTTCGTCCAGACGTGTGTGGACGGTGCCCTAAAGTCTTTGGGGTGTTTGTGATAGTCAAAAGGTATGCGTTGTCGTCATCCAGGTGTTGCAAATGGTGACCTGTTCCGATTAGGCCGCTTGGAAGACACACAAGGTATGAGTTCGGCTTGTGATGCTGGTTCTCTATGGCTGAACCTGCACATCCAGTTGGTGTGCAAGACTCCGAACGATCCGTAGAGCGTCTTCCAACGCGGTCTGCGCCAGATTTACCAAGAGGGTAGCGGTATCTAGCACAATCTACTATGAGATAGTCTTCTGGGAGGCCAGAGAGGAACATCATACAGTAAGGTCGCCGGTCGGACCAAGAACACAAACAAGAATGACAAGCGGACATCCAAACCGCGTTTCTCTCTCTCCTCTCATCCCATTCCTCATATCCAACCGTCCATCGAAACCACTAACGGGCAGGCAGAGCTTTGCTGCTTTGCGAGAGCTCTCGTGGCCAGGTTATCGCTCGCGCCGTACTCATCCATATCGTCCGCCGCCCATGGAGTCGACCGCCCCACTACACGCCATTGTAGTTGCACATTTATCATTTCTCGCTGTCTGGCAGGTGGGATCCCAGCAAGAGGAGACTAGCGTTGGTTGCGGAACCGCGCACGCTGCGGTAGACCGACATCCATCCCGGTCATCGCCATCCGCAACAGCCTCAAGCTAGTGTGCGTGATGGAGAGCGCCAATCCGCTGCAGCATATGAGCGAGGCCGGATATCAGAGTCGCAGTCCGATGTGAATATTTGAATGTCGGTCATGAAACGCGTGATAATTGAGGCCGGTCGCTAGGCGCGATGGGCAGCACTGAGAAAAAGGAGAGACCTAAGAAACCCCCCTATAGAGAGTGAGAGGGGCGACATGGTGCAAGGGAGAGAGGCTGATGTGATCTGGATTTCGGAGGGTGAGAATTGCTGTCGCGGTGGCAGCGAAGTATTTTGACCAAACTCGCAGCTTGTCCTCGTTCGCGCGCCACGTCGAGCGCGCGAGTAACGCCGGCTCCCGTCCCCGCCTCTCTCCTCTGTACCACCACCACCACCGTCGCCGTCGCCGTCGCCGCCGCCGCCCGTAGTCATGGCAAGCCCATCAACGGCCGCGCGCCCCGCCGCTGCCGCCCGTCGCACAACGCCCTCGACGCCCGCAAGTAGGTCGTCACCTACGCCGCCGTCGTCCAGTCGAGGCTCGCCGACGCCCGGCAGTCCAGCCCTCTCGCGCTCGACCAGTGCACGCGCCGCGGCGCCGCCCCGGCCGTCGTCGCTGTCCACATCAGTCTCTGCGCGCCGAGCAGCGCCGCCAATCAAGTCGCCCACGCGCGAGAAACCGCTCAACGGCCTGCACCCGGACGAGATCGTCCCCGCAGACGGCAACGACGCCCTCGTGCTCTCCTTACGTCGCGAGACTGAAGAGAAGGAAGAGGTCGGTGTCGTGTGCCACAGCGCTCGTACAAGCTCGCTCGCTTACTATCGTTGTATCCACACAGCTCCTCGTCAGAGTCCAGAACAAGGATCAGCAAATCGAGGGTCTTCAGACAGAGAACGATAATCTCTCGTCCGCTCTCAATGCCGCAGAGGCTCGACTCGCAGAGGTCTATGCCGACCAGGAACGCTTCGAGAACGAGATGGAGGGCCGGCTCGAGGTCATCGACAAGTTACGCTCACAAGTTCGCGAACTCGAGAAGGAAAAGCGCGACATTCAGCGAAGATATAACGAGCAGGTCTGTGCCGCATTTTTCCACATCTCTTGCTGAGACTTACATAACATCAGACTGCGACGTTCGAAGCAGAGCGCCAGTCGTTTTACGACAACGAACAACACCTGAAATCGCGCATCCAACATCTATCCCAAGTGCGCAAGTCTGCAGCAGTGCCTGTGCCAGAGAGCATAGCTGGAGGAGAAACGGATGTGGAAGACGAAGAGGAAACCCCGGCAGAGCCTCGCCAGGAGGAAGCACAGGCTGAAGACGACGAGCCACCGGAGATGACGGCCTTGCGTCTCGAGCTCAACACGCTCTCCGTCTCCCACTCGTCTATCCAGAACACGCTGCAACTCTTGCAGACGCAGCTGCTCGACCTGAAGCGAGTTAACAACGAGCTTCAGGAGGAGAATGAGAGCTACAACATCCTCCTGCGCGAGCGCACGCTTACTGGTCAGTTCGACCCCATGCGCTACGCAGGAAGCGGTGCTCCTAGTAGCTCTGGGGGTGACGAGGAAGACGATACGCGCTCGACGCGCTCTGGTGCCGCCCGCTCGCTACTCGACCGCGTTCCGGAGGAGGCCGACGAGGACCTGCATGCGTCCATCGCGCCAAGCTCGCTGGCGGACGAGCTCATGGGACAGCAGGAGGACGACAGGCTCTCCTTGTCAATCCCCGGGAAACGGCCCAAGAGCAGCCGTCGTGGGACGTCGTCGCCACCGCTCAAGGGCGAGAATCTCGGCGATCTACCCATCACAGGCCCGGGACTCGACCTCGCATCCGAGCTCGGTCGTGCAGAGAACAAGGACATCGTCGAGGGACGCGCGACGGTGGAAGACAAGTTCGGAAGGAAGGCTCATGGTCGCGAGGCGACGGAGGACCAGAGCGACATTTCGGCCCTGCGCACGGAGGTTAAGGCTCTCAAGGACGCCAACAAGGCACTCTCGCTGTACGCATCCAAGATTCTCGACCGCATCATCTCCGAAGAGGGCTTCGAGCACGTTCTCGCCGTGGACTACAGTGAGAAGCCCGCATCACCGCGCAAGATCGGCGGTGCAGCATCCAAGGCGAATGCCCCGCCGCCCACACCGTCGAAGGGAGCTAAGAAGCCGCGTCCGCAGAGCACGTCGTTCTTCGCAAAGGCGCTTCCGTCCGCTGAGCCGGACAAGATCCCGCCTAGCAACGCAGCGCCGGCAGTGAGCCCACCTCCACCGGCAGCAGACGCGAAGCGCAACCGTCGCTCGTTGTCATTCGACTGGAAGTCGTTTAGCCTGTTCGGTGGTGACAAGGGTGCTGGACCTCCGCCGCCAGATGGCGCTGCGGGTCTGAAGCCATTAACCCTTCGGCCAGGCGCGACGAGCACGGTGATGGGCACTGCGCGCAAACTTGATACGCAGGAGGACGATGAGGACCGGCGGGAGCGCGAGCGGCTGCACGCGACGATGAAGCTCATGGGCATCGACGCGCCCGTGAGCCCCATCACACCCATGCCTGGTCGCACGCTCTCCAATATGTCTGCGCTGTCCAGCAGCAGTGGTGCGAACAGCACCCCTCTCCTCACGCCTGAGCCGCGGAGCCCTGGTGCGACGCCCGTTACTGGCGGCTCGCGCTTCCCGTTCTTCCGAAGCCGGTCGAACACGTCGAGTGTAGACCAGCCGCAGCAGCCGCTCACGGCTGAGGCGCTGGAGCACGCGGAGGCGGAGCAGACGCTTGCGGCGCTCGACGCGCGGGAAAAGAGTATCAGCGCGGAACTTGCGAAGGGCAAAGGCTCCGGCTTTACGGAGATGAGCCCGCGCAGCTCGCTCGGCGACGAGTGGCGCTCACGGCGGAGCAGCAGGCGAAGCGCTGGGAGTGGGAGCACGGTGTTCAGTGCGGGGATGAGCCGCGCGGACGGCGATGCCGACAGCATACGCCGCATGAGCGAGGAGGCGTGAGCCGTCTTCTCCAAGCACAAGTATCCTATCCTCTTTATGGAACGGAATTCCTACCTCTTCACGACTTGTCCACGGTACGGCTCCCTTTCTGTGGCGTGCGTCCATGCTGACCACGCTCTCCATACTGTTCTCTAGATCATCTCCTGTTGTCCTCGCCATCTGAGCCTGATATCTCCAGGCCTCGTCCACATGCTTTGCTTTGCCTCGTCATCCTCGTACTTAATCTGCTACCCACGAATCTTACGATCTGCTTTCCTTCCGCACAAGAGCAGCAGATGCACGTACCGTCGCCTCACGTGAAGAGACTTTGCCACCGTCCAGACTAGGCGAGAGACTCAGGTCAAGTCGGAATATGCGCTGATCTCTTCTTGACTGCTCACTGTCGACAGGGAGATATGAATGGCGCTCTCCCACCGTGTGCACCGCATAAACGACTCGGAATCTTAGTCTCATTCTGCGGATGACTATACAGGAGCGGGCTACATAGCGGCTAAACATTACTTGTGACGCGGACGTGTCAATATGTCAATGATCCTATCCAACTTCTGCTCTACAGTGGCGAGCCGACCCTCGACAATGGTAAGACGGTCATCTACAACGGCGAAACGGTCATCAACGTTGGCGTCAGTGGCCGGCTTCTGGACCTTTACAAGCACATGGTGCCAAGAATGCGAATCTCGGTCCGGGTATTTAAAGTCGGCATCGCAAGTGAGCCTCTCGCAAGCCCTGCATAGAGTGTACTTGTCTGACATGTACTGCATCAGCACACGCCGATACGTGACAATGTTACGCACTGTGGTTGCACTCGATGCATATCCAGAAGGGAAGTTGCAGCGGTGTCCGGCAAATAGTACAAGCGGGCAGTCGCCTATTCTCACCGCGGTTGTCGCCGTCAGCACGAGTCCTCCGCGACGGTACGATGAAGGCCTGTCTAGCACGTTTGAGAACGTTTAATGCATCGCTCATGACACGCCAGAGGTCGCGGGGATAGATAACGCGCATTGTCCGGAGGAGGTCGTGAGACTGTTTATGATTGAGATTGTCCTTGGCGCGTTTCACGTCGTGTTGAGCGCATTCGATGCATAGGTCTATGCTGTAGATGATGCTGAAGCCCTCGCAATCGAGACATCTGGGCAACGCTTGAGAGGTGGGCGCATCTTCTCAACACACGTACCTGTATCGGGGGCCAACCGGGAACGCATTGCACCTGTCACACAAGCAGTTACTGCGATAGTTGTTGGAATACACATAGATAAATGCAGATGGACTGACACATGGAGGATCTTTCGCGTAGCGCCAGTTGGAGGGGGTTGGTGTGGATGATTAAGAACAGTAGGCTCAGGGACGTAATCCGCCTCTTGAATTTGCTGTTCATCATACTTGAAGCGGTCAGGCATCACGCCCCATTGAAGACCAGGGTACACGACGGAGAACTGCAGCAGTGTCTCCAAGTTAAATAACGTCATAGACCTAGTCAGTTGACTTAGACATACCATTCCACCATGTGCATAGCGGAACTCCGTTGCAGGGTCCAGATTCTGGCCACGAAATATCGCTGTTGAACCGATCAGGAACTTTTAGACACGATCGATCACAATTCCTCACATGCCAAAGTCCTGACACGAGCTGCGACACTGGTCATCAAGACCGATATCGTTCGACGCGCGTCCCCGAGTTCTTCATTGCTGAGTTTGTACATTGCCGCGAGCTTGAGAAGTTGTATATGACGCTGAAGCAATACGTATAAGAGGGGAAAGATGAACTGTTGTAGCAGTCAGCAAGCGTGCGTAATTGAGACGTTGCGCCGTACCTTTTCGATTTGCCCTCCGCCAGTAACGATAGACAGCGAGTTTTCCGCATCGATTTCCCAGTGGAGGAGATTGAGCTGTGTCCTCACGTCCGCCTGGTCGCTTTGCCACTGATTGACGAAGCGATGGGTCAGGTTCATAGGTATAGCCTCTTCGGACTCATTCGCGCAAACGATGATACCGCGGACAAGAAGATCGGCAACGTGAAGCGGATAATCTGAGAGGTAGCTGTCAACAGCCTCCTGGTTAGAAGGTAACACATGTAGAGCAAGTCCACCCATTGTTGCGCGCATTCCTTCGATCGCGCGCGCATAATTTATGCAGAAGACTCTGTAGCCTAGCGTTTTCCACGTTATTATGTGAGAGATCGGGAGTTGATATAGCGCACCAGCTGCCCAATATGCCATCCATTCGGTCATTGTGAGGCTCGCAGGCATGGAAGCTGTGAAGGCGTTCGCCTCCTGGACAGTGATCCAACCGCTCAAGTCGCTGTCAATAGCCTCCGAAATTTGTCGCGCGTGCCTAAGGTCGATGTAGGATACCGCCCACGCGTCCTGGGGAGTAGGTGGGTGTCAGCACATGCAAGTTAGGAGGCAGTTAAGCTTTCCTTGCCTTATCTTTCGAGGCTTCTTGGGCGTACTTTTGCTGGTAGAAGTTCGATAGCGCGGCGACAAGATGCCGTGCCTTGACACTCCCTTTCCAGCCCTGAGAATTAATATGAGTACCGAATTGCTACGTCCGGTTGACGCTTACCATCTCGCGCCAGACGTGGCGCAGGTCCTGTGCAGACTAGTCAACGGTAGCATTTCGCGCATGCACACGACAACAGACCTTATTCGAGAGCTTGTCGTGCGCTCCTGCCCGAATGGCCGTAATAATCTCAGCATTCATTTTGTCCAGTTTAAGCTTCACCGCTTCGAATTTGCGATTGAAGCTCTGACGGTCCTCCTTCAACAGCCGAACGACGTCGGCACTGTCGCGAATCTCGCTCTTGAGAGCATCTGCAGACACATTCTTTCCTGCGTTGGGCAGAATGGTGCTGTCGGCGCCGGCGCCTTCGAACCTCGCCAGCAGATCGCGGAAGCGCTGGACATTTCAGTAAGAATAATGCGACTATTCGATGCGAAAGGAGAAAGCCTACACGGTCGGCGTCTGGTGTCTGGTCCAGAAATGCTGTCGCACCGCCATTGGCATTGACGAATCGTGTCATCTCTCGCAGCTTTGGGTCCTCCAACTGCTTGAAGAGCTCGGCAAGATCGGTGCGCTCACGCTGCATGCGCATCGCCCTTGCCACGTTCCGCACGTCGAGACCGATGAAGACGGAGAGGTCGAGGTGTAGCTCGACGCGCCTCTGATCGAAGAGGTCGAAAAACTCGGTGAACTTTTCGTCCCATGATTTTACTCCGAACGTTTTCTCTAGACTCGAGACGTTAGTCACGATCCCATGATGAGGCAATGGGTTCCGCTTACTTAGGAATGTTAACTTTGAATATGTGTCGCACGCAGCGGTGCATTCCTTGATGTCGCGGGCCACCGTCTTCAACTTGTCACAAAACCGATCGTAACGATCTTCTCCGGTTTCAGGACGCGCAATGTGTTGCATACTGGAGCATATACATGAGTTTGGCGAATTGCGAATCCATGGGAACACACTCAGCGAGAACTATAGTAAGGTGTCATTATGTGGCAGAAATTAGACTGGCACGAACGACGTACCCCCCATCATCGAAGCCATCTTACTGAAGATAAGGTCGACCTTCTTGTCGTTATCGCGGCGCGTCTCGTTGAGCTCGTATGCCGCCTCGAACGCCTTGACCGCAACTTTGGAGGACGAACCTCAACAGTAAGACATGGTGCTGCTCCACGAAACTGGATGCGCACCACCGACGAGAGGGTGTATGCCCTCTACGACCTTGAGAGCCCGCAGCAGTATACTTGCCACATCCTCGAATGCGTTGAGGATTGTAGTCGCCTTGCTGTGGGGCCGATTCTGGTCCGCGGTCGAATTGATAGAGGCAAGGGCGGAATTGAGCGCCGCAGTCGGGTTCCTGTACGACGAAGGCAGAGAGGAGGGCGGCATAGTGGCGGGGTTGGAGATCCTTCGTACCCGCTCCAGATGAGGGCAGCTGGCACGAGAGAGCTTCCTTGCGACCCTTAAATATATGCCACCGATAGATACCGATTCCCCGGACGTGGAGCTGGTGTAGACGCTGCAGACGCAACGAGGCGGCCATGCTGTCGACGAACCACTGTCGAAGCGCAGACGGGAAACTAGAAGTCCGGTAGCTGTCTCAGTGACCGCACCATCGGGCCATTCAAGAGAAGAGCAGTCGTTTACAGGCAAGACTCTCTGAAGTCTCCGATATGGCCTGCGTCGGGAAGCGATGAGATGGAGTTGCGGCGCGGCATTACGATATAGTAAAGCGAACGATGTGGTCGACTCTAAGGAACCTTGAATCATTAATGTCGAATAGCGCAAAGTCAGAATTGACGCACAATAGGTCAGAATGACTGCAGTCGTGTGAAACCTCGCTGGGGGCTGCTTTGGTAAGTTACGTACCCGCGTGCATTTACACACGGAGGCAGAAACGATCACAAATGCACAGACTCGACAAACAAGCCGAAGCTGTTGGAGCTGAGGCTAGAGCCATGTCCTTGACTTGCTCTGAGTGTATGAAGACAGGTTGATGAGGGACGACCTTCAGATACCGCATGCTGTGTTCCGAGTGGTCTTCGTACTACATATATTGTTCGAGTTGCTCGGACAGGCGAAGAATGTGTGATTAGGAATCTGGAGCCGGCGTAGCATCGTGCTTGACGAGAGTATTGGATACATGTGTGCGGATGGTCGCGAAGGGATTCGCCGCGAACGCCGGATTAGACAGGATGAGCGGGTGTCGCGCGGCTTCAGCGGCACTGTTAGAGAGGGTGAGCAATGGTAGTACGAGGTAATGAGAAAAGCACTCACAGTGCGCGTTTTCGCTGGGTTTTGGATAGCGGCTGGCCCTTGCCTTCGCCAATGAGACCTGCGGTTTGCGCTGCAGGCTTCTTCTTCCGCTCCGCACCATCGTCCATAGCGCCATCGTCGTCTCCTGCATCGTCATCTGCGATGGTCTTGACCTGTGCAGGCTCCATGCCGGAGAGAACGGCCTGCATGTCGTTCATGTCGGTATTGAGCGATTCCTTCGCTTTACGCTTCAAGCGTCGCGAGTGGGACTTGGAATACGGTGCCTGTGAGGCTTGTAGACCTGTGCGAGGTAAAAATGTTTGCGATTATGGCTGCTTGGATGGACGTACGCTCCATCCATGCGTCGTGCTTCTCGCGCTGTTTCTGCTTTTTGGACACCGGCGCTTCGACGTCTGGCGCGCTCAGCGAGCTGAGAATCTCTGCACCCTACGTGTTGCGTTAGATTACCAGTACGCTGGGGAAGGCTACCGGGCTTACCGACGCGTCTGCCAGTGCACCGAGCTCGACGTGCTCTGTTGCATGGTCTGCTGCGAGCTTGCGCGAGGGCAGACTCGCCGACGGCGCGTGCTGGCGCGTTCTCTTTAACCTCTCCTTGGGCTGTCCAGTAGTGAGCATTACGGGCACCCGTTGAGGGAAAAAAGCGCGAACCATGGTCAGCGGCGGGAAGCAAGCGTCAGTGGCGGACTTGGCTTGCACCTTGACGATGTCGTTCAAACGACGAACACCCGCTGGTACGAAGCCACCCTCGTCCTCGCCGTCTGTGACGTTCTCGACGGGCATCCCATCGCTCGACGACGTTCTCGGCGCTGGCGGGATGCCTTCTGGGACTGTGCTAGTCGCGCTCACCCCGGATCGCCACTCCAGCTACGGCGATCTGCTGCAGAAGTACAATATCGCGCAGGGCCTGCATTCTGGGCACGGAGTGTGCGTCTTCGGAGATCGCGAGCTCGTCGACGCGTGCATGTGGGTCCCGCAATCGGTCTTGCTGCACGACGAGACGCAGGACAAGGACCAAGATAAAATGACGATTGCGTGGAGGTACGAGAACGTGAAGCAGTTCCAGACCACCGTTGACGCAAATCTGTGAGTAGCAAGCCATCTGAACATTTTGGACGCGGTCTAATGCGCGAAGATTCGACTTGAGCACGCGAATACCGCCGA
>KV425990.1:10621-94169 GCA_001632375.1 Exidia glandulosa HHB12029
GTCTCGAACGGGCTTTGCGGCGAAAAACGCAGAGAAGGCGGGCGGAGATACTTATCGAGCGGCCGGCTTCTCACATGTGTTGGCCACTAGGTGCAGGCATACTGCACAGGAGCTGGAAGACTTCTGACAACACGTTCATGAAGATCGGGGATATCATGTTTGAACACAGATGGATCGACCAGATCACATATGTTGCGCCGAAGGGTGGATGATTGGCAAAGTAGGGTAAGGCACTGCTCAGCAAATCGGCAATGCTGTAAAGCAGGCTGAACATAGAATCGAGGATCCTTGCATCGCTTCGCATCGACAAGAAACTCCGCAAAGCTAGCATGCAATGGACGCATGGCTGCATTGGAGTCATTCGGATCAAAGATAACAACAGATGCCAAGCGCTTGAGTATTGGATGTAGGTTGTCCTGCAGTGAAATGCCGAGAATTGTCGCTAAAGCCGCTGGCGAGACATGGTCACGAAGGACTGCAATGCTTCCTAAGACATCGTGTATGGTCTGTGTCACAGAGGGGACATTGAATAGATCTGCCTTCAATGCAGTGGAAAGGACCAGCGAGTACAAGTCATCCAGACGTTGGATAGCAAGTCGTGGATCGGTAAGGCCATCAGGAATCAAGACCGTAAGCGCTGAGACTAGTTCATCCTCCTGGAACATCTGGATATATTCAAGCGCAAGGCTTGCATATATAAAGAGGCCAGATGCTTGGAGGGTGAGGTCATCAGCCAGCTTTGGGTACAGCTTGGAAACAGTACCACTGAGCTGAACGGTGCTAAGTCCGGTCGACAGATAGAGTCGTATATCCGAGTCGATGACTGGCTGGGGAACATCCTGAAGACGGAATTGAGAAGACTTGTTCTGGAATTTGATGCCATGGAAAGCTTCCTCGATATGAAGCTCAGGACGTGTGGTGACGAGTATCTGAATGCGGCATGGTATGCTATCAAGTGCATCGGCAAGAAGGTAGAGCATGCTTTGCACGAGAGGCTGTGCATCCTCACTGCATTCATCCACTGCATCAATTACTATGAGAATGGGAGCATGGTCGGCAGGAAGCTGTGAGAGGAGACCAACAAACAGATCCTGGACTTGGAAGTCCATAACCTGAAGGCGAGCGGTGCGGAGATGCTTCTGAACAATAGCCGGAGCGGACTCGCGCAGCAAGGGAATAGACTTGACAAGCTGGAAAGCGACAGTTGGGAAGACAAGATGGGTGCTGCTGAGTTGTGCATCACCCCGCACAAAAAAGAATGATGCTCCGAGTCGGTTTGCAGCAGCGGCACGCTTCGAAAACTCGTATGCAACTGTAGACTTGCCGGTGCCCGCCACACCGCTTAGAATGTAGAACGGTGCAGCCAAGCGATCGGTGCTGTCCGCCCATGCCTGTAGCTCCTGCAAGAGTCCGACTCTAGTTCCAGACTGGAAGCGGCTCTTCCGTTCATTGACGGCCGCACGAAAGCTAGCATCCGCGTGCGGAAGGTCCCGTAAGGCCCGGCGCAGATCTGAACATACGGAGGTGTCAGAAAAGGACACTGGGTATAAAAGAGACCAATTACCATTGTCCTTGCGGCGTTCGTCCTCGGCGGCCTGTCGGGCTTGCAGATCCTGAATATTCTTGAGCCATTGGGTGCTAAACAGCATATTCACAACATACCCTCGCCTCGGCCGCTTGGCGAGCTTTGACATCCTAGGACTTTTTGAGAGTTGTGAAAATGATGCCCACGCGCTGAGCGCACCTCGACATGCTGATGGACTTGTCCTAGCAGCACTTCAAGCGAGATCTGCCCACGAAGCTAGTAAACAGAACGGACGATAATCAGCAATGGTCGTCACAGCACGGCTGTCTTGAACACTGACTTTGAACTCGTCCAAAGCATACGTGAGAGTGTCTCTCATCTCGCGGAGGACTTGCGCATTGCGGTTACTGAGGAACAGACGACGCGCCAACGACTGCTTCTGAAGTTTGGCCGCGTCGATCTGGACGTTGTTGAGACGGCTGCAAAGGTCAATGCCAAAGTCAGACAGCGATCGTAGAGACCGGGGACTGGTGTGCTGACTCTTGCAAACGGTCAATACGCTGGCGGAGCTCAACGACCGAGCCGGGCGTATCAGGGTCGACGGCTGCGCTCGCGAGCAGGGGACCGCTCCCATCCCCACGGAGGGAAGTTGCGGCCGCCTGTAGTGCTCCCGCAAGCGCTGTGACGCTCTGAATGAGCAATAGGCATGTCTGCTTGTTGTCGCGGCATTCCTGGAAATTCAGCACATTTATGAGTAGACAGTTTTGAGGAACGAGAGGTTGGGCGCACAGCGACTCGCGTGAGGATGATATCCAACGCTTTCAGCGCCGACGCTAAAGCAGGGACCTTCACGTCGCCGACCGCCTCAGCGGCGATTGACACGACGGTCTGTGCCGCGGCGACGGCGGTATCAACTTTGCCGCCACGGCGTTTTGGGGTATTCGTAGGAGTAGTAGACGATGAGGACATTGCGATTGAGGTTGATAGCAGGCGTGGTTGGAGGGGGGCAGGGAGAGAGAGGAACAACAAACGCAAAAGCACCCAGTTGGACTGGAAACTCCCCCCGCCTCACTGCAGCCGCTCCCTAAATGCCTCAAGATCGGCCGCTGACTTCCTTTAGGGTTGTTAGCCGTACGTCCAGCGTGTCGGCGCTCAAGCAATGCACCAAGCACCGGGAAAGCCATGGTCGTAGAGGACTTTCCGACGGGTATCCAACGACTCTTGCACGCCGCACTACACGGAACGAAAGCAGAGAGGGAGAACCACGTTCAGTCGGGAGGTTGAATGAACTCGCACATCGTCAACGACGGCTGCTGTGGTACTGGAAGGCGATGGGACCTGTCGAGAAGGGCAAGGAACCCGTTTCATGGGTTGTGGCGTCTGATAAGGCAGCGCCCACATGTTATGGTCAGGGCGAAGTGGCATGATGGTATGTAGACTCGGGAGTTGAGGGGACGCTCGTCTACTGCACCACCAACGACACTTGAACTACATAGGACCCCGCTGTGACAGACTTCGATCATTGGGTTAGCGACGCACTGGCACAACCACAGCAGAGATGTTCCTCGGAAGATAATTGCAGCATACCAGCTGCGACCACGCCTCACTGAGAACGTACCCGACGTAGAATTCGTCGAGTAGACACGGACGACCATCCCTAGGCGTCACGGTGGGGAGGCATGAACGAGCTTGGCAGACACACGAATGGATTCACAGCGAAAAGGCCTCGCAACACAGTACATGCGGCTGTGGCTTCGACGTGCTTGTCGTACATGTACCGCCATTGTCCATGTGAATCGAGCAGCAGCCCCCATCCGCTATGTAAGGTAGCATGCGAGCTGCGAGCAGAAATAAATGACACAGCGGCCGATGTCGGATTGCCTGGTGGGTGGGAGGGTGACTGGCGGATGGAGAGGTCGACTCAGACTCGGACGTAGAGGTCGACAGCATCCGAGGGAGTCGACCGCGCGCTCCGGTTGCCTTCTCGTATAGCAGAATTGACCGTCAAGTTCTCGCTCACCCCGGTCGCAGGTAGATGTGCCTCTGGAGCGATGAGATGGCCAAGGCGTGGTAAAACCTGGATGTCGATGTATAGTCAAGTTCGACCGCAATGAGTGGCACGTCGCTATATACGAGCACCGTATCTGGCGCATGAGCCCCGAAGAGAGCGGTACGCTGTGTTCAAAATCCTGCGACACAAGCTATAGTCGAATAGAGCTGTCCAGAGTTGACCTGGAGAGAGTGACGCGAGATCACGGCGCCGAGCTCTGATGACGGGGACCACAAGGCGGGTTCAATGTGCAACGTGTGAATTGCATCGTGCAAGTGAGCATCGCGTAGGGCTAGTTTGCGTCTTGGTCCATATCGATCACGTCGTCTTCCTGCGGTGTTGCGGCGATGAGCCGCTCATGGCCACGGAAGACGATGTGTTCAGGTCGTTCAAAGAAGGGTACTGCAACATGGAGTACGCTCAGTGTTCATACACAGGATGTATCGTGCTGCGAACCATTGCATGGTCGTTTGCGTGGGTGTCGCTTGGAACCGCGAGGCAATTCTTCAGCTTGACGTTCGTCGGACGCATCCCCGATTTCAGCGGCTCCCGGCGGGCATGGGATGGTCCTCGATGCGCCACAGGCTTTGCACTGGGTACGCACGGCATGTTCATGAGATCGGGATGCTACGCGCACGAGTCACTTCAGCACGAGCGGGATACGGCGAAATGGCGACTCACTAGCGACGCGGACATGTGCAGTGGTGCCAGGCAGTAGCACAGACGCGCAGCCTTTACACAACGAGCGCTTTACAGCAGGATCTCTGTGCCATTCTTGAGTCTGATGAGCGGACGCAACACGGGCAAGACGCACATTCGCGTTACGGTGCGCGCACCGACAGCGCGCATCGTCTGGGCGTACGAGCGCGAGAGATCGTGCAAGCTGAGCGTCTGTCGTCTCCTGGACGCGTTTCGCGCGCGGTTGCTCGCGGATGGCGCGTCCGGCGTCGTGGTGGACGTGGACGTGGACGCATGGGCGAGATGCACGCTGGCCTGGTAAAGGAAGTTGAGACGCTGTATGATGTCCCGGTTCTGCACGTTCTGGGCCTGCGCCTCTTCGCCGCCTGTCTGAGGCCGCTGTTTCTTCCCCATAGTGGAGATGGGTTGAGGATATCTCCGTGAAGTCCGCACTCCGCGGCTTGTCCATGTACCACCTACTCAAGGGTCTTTACCAGCATCTGACACGGTAGGCTCGCTCAACTCCCTGGAGCCGCGTCAAGCTGAACGAGTAGGAGGGCAGGAAGGACGAGTTCTCCGTCCTAATCCTCGGTGCGCCTGCTCGCCGTTCGGGTCGCGCTGCGTATTGACGACCGGCTCTGACAGGTCTAGATGGCGCGGGCAAGACTGTGCGCTATACATTCGACCTCCTGTGACGATGCTGAAGCTGTCGTGCCCAGACGTTCCTCGAGAAGATAAAGACGCTCTTCAGCGATACACCTGGTCTCGCACCCGACAAGATCGGCCCAACAGTCGGACAGAACAGTGAGTTCCTACTTTATCCTGAGCATATATCAACGCATTTTATAGTGGGAAAGATTACTCTACCGTCCACCGTGCTGCAGTTCTGGGATCTCGGCGGCCAAACAAGTCTACGTGCTCTCTGGCCTCGTTATTACGACGAATGTCACGCTGTCGCGTTCGTCGTCGATGCTACGGACCGCGACAGACTGCACGAAGCGTGGGAGGTCTTCGGTACGCTCCTGTCTAGCTTTCTCTGTGTTGCCCTGCGAACTACTTACGATATCGGATGTGTGCAGACAGCGTGTTCTCCGCACCGCAGATTCTGGGCGTACCACTACTGTTACTGGCGAACAAGCAGGACCACCCGGAGAGTGTGTCGGTAGAGGAGATTCGCGAGAGCTATGATACGTGGGCGGCACAGCACGCTCGAGACGAGGCTCAGCGGGAAGAAGACGCCCTTGACGCTAATGAGCGCACACCGGTTGCGCCGCAGACTGGTCAACGTAGCGCGAGTCTGGAGGTTATCGGTATGTCTGCAATAGAAGGGTATGTGGTATTCCGAACGTTTATTCGTGGCGTACTTGTGTTGACCCTCTTGCGTCTCAAAGAACTGGCGTTCGTGCGGCTGTCGACTGGCTGTTCTTGCGCGTCCAGAACAGCAGACGAAGGTGCGCGCGCTTTTCCATTATTTTTCATAGTTGTTCCCTCTTACTTACATCCCTCGCGTACAGAGAAACCCACTAATCCCTGTATCATAACTTGCATCCAGTCGTCAGCAGAGCTTCATCGTCCATTCCACATCCCATGGAAGACTGGTCCAACTATAAACACCGATTAACATGAAAGTAATAGTCCGTGCCCTTACAGGCTGGCGAAGAGGATCAAGGACAAAACACCGACTGCAGCAGCGAATCCAGGCATGGCGCGAGCGAGCGCCGCACCCTCCGGGGTCGTCGTCGCGTTGGCTTCACCTGCAGTTCCCGACGCCGCTGGTGTGGAGCTGTTACCGTTGCCCGCCGTTGCAGTCGACGAGGCGTCGTCCGCGGGCAGGACGCTCGCGTTGAAATAACTGTGCAGGATGTAGCTCCCGTAGATGTAGTTCGGCTGTGAGCGTGAGTGTGAGTGTGCGTTCTTTTGTTTCGCGGGTGAGGGGGTGAGGGAGACTCACGTAGTCGCCATTGGCGTAGGAAACGATCGCGCTGAGAACGTAGGGCCCGTTCTCGTTGAAGGTGGTGATGTTGGCCTTGGTAAGAGGAACGTCGACCACGAAAGTCGTGTTAGACTACAGTATACGAAACAGCGTCAGTTTCCTCTTCGCACTAATGTGTCAGCTGCAGTGCGCACAATGATGTCGCTCGAGAGAGTCGTAAAGTCGAAGTTGTACAGCGGCAGTCCGACGGTCTGTCCTAGCAGTTTGTCCGGTCTCGTGAGCGCAAAGCTAACAGTCAGGTCGAGGCTGTAGACAGAGAGGGGGGTTGCAATGAGAAACTTGCTACTAGGTGTGTCGGGAGACACTTACTAGTCGACTTTGGTATAACCAGTAATAAAGGTGGCGGGGTAGGTCGAGGTCTCCGTCGCGTGGAAAGTGCCAGTATAGTTGGCGATCTTGTCGACGAACGCGCTGGCGAGCGGGAGCGCGCCCATCGACACGAACAACGCAGCGGCGAACTTGGTTCCGACCATCGTAAGAGGTGAGGAGGAGGAGGAGGAAAGGGAAGTGACGAAGCTGGGGAGGCAAGACGCAGGATCCTCGGGACGTCGTTTTATACGGTCTGAGACCGACACCGGTCACTTATCAGGCAAGGTACTTAAACTTCTGCTGCGCAGCAACAGTTGCACAGCTTCAAATTCGCCAAGACTGGATGGATCCCGGTGATCCCCGGTTCGCACGATCTAAGACGCCGGTGCCGGTGATCTCGCCATCGTCCTCTCTTCCTAAGCCGCCCTTTGGCACTTTTTCCTCTCTCTAAAGTGCACCGTACACCCATCCTCCATGATTTTTAGCATGCGTGAGTCTGGGATCACGCAACCGCCGCTTAGGCCTTCCCATTCTGCCGTTTCTCACTGCGCGCTGTCAAACGCGACTGCGTCATGGCAGTGCTGCTTCTGTTCCTAGCCCGACAGAATGACTATCACAGCCTCCTCGCGTGGCTTGCGCGTGCAGAAGAAGGCACATCGGGCAAATGCTTCCACGGAGAACGTCGTTCGGCAGTTCACAGCACGTGCGCCTGCGCGCGAGCATATGCAGAAGAGGGGGCATTTCATGACGGTACTCTGTGAGGCATGAGCGGCGCATTGATATTGCGTCGTCGCGATCGATAACGGTAGGAGTAAGCCACGCGAGGGATCGTCTTGCCGTCTGCTCGCATCTCGGTGCATCGGCGGTTTCAAGTTGTGTGGACGTGAGAAAACCAAAAGTATCCGTCTGACTCTGACGGCAGCCAAAACTGTCGATCTGAAGCAGAACTGCGGAGGATGGCGACACGCTCAGGGAAAGTCAAGGGTTCTGTAGATTCTGGATGCAAAAAAAGATACTACGCCTCTATATGGTAACAACGACGAGAATCAGACAGGCTTGGGTTGACCCTGCGCGTCGAGAAGGTGTACAGCGTCGTCGGTAATCTTCCTCGGACCGTCGCCTACGCGCGTATGGATGAGGCCCTTGACAGAGCCAGCAGGGAACGACGCGACGACGGCCGAGTTGAAGCCCTCCGGCACGGCCAACTCGCCAATCTTCTCGCTCGCAAAGAGCGCGAACGGATCCTTGAACGTCTCCGCGAGCGGGAAGAAGCGTACGACGAGGTTCGCGATCTCCTTGACGTGTTTCTGCAGCACGTAGATGACGCAGTTCGGGCCCGCGTCGTAGGTGTACGCGGCGCGCACCTCGCCCGCCGCGCGGTTGTACTCGACCACGAGCTGCACGAGCGCACGGGAGACGTCGTTCATGTAGAAGATCGGCGGCTCCGTGTCGAGGCACACGGCGTGGAACTGGTTCGAGTCCTGCATCGTCAAGCGCGCGAATGTGGGGAAATCGCGCGCCTGGATGGCGGCGGTGATGTCTTTCATCCGCTGCGGTACGACGTGGTTGATACGGTGTTGAAGAAGCGGCGAGGTCTCGACGGTACGCTGCATGCCAGAGGTAGAAGAAGTACCCTTCTTCGCGTCGCTTACGACACAGATGAGCGCGTGCATTTCGGGCCAGTGCTCTCTCGGCGCGACCTGGACGGCGAGAGAGTCCGAGCCATCCGCGAGTTGGCCTGCTTGCCACGCGACAAAGCCGCCCATGAGCGAGCGGCAGGCAGAGCCCGAGCCCTGGCGCGCGATCAGGGAGAGCTGAGACGCCGAGAGAACTTTGTCGAGCGAGTAGAGCTGCGCAATGGACGACACCAGTGCTGCAAAGCCTGCTGCAGAAGACGCCAATCCCGCGGCGGTAGGAAAGTTATTGTAAGACGCGATATGCAGCTTGAAGGACGAGATCTGTGACGGTGCATCTGCTGTCAGAAGGTGTTTGTATGCGGGAGTATGTGGCGCGGAATGACCTTGGGCTCGTTCGAATTCGCGTCTTCTGCTACTTTGCGAAGGCGCCTGAGCTCCTCGATGCACACGGCGGTGCGGCCACCGGGCTTGATGACCTCTTCCTTGCCGTTCAACCAGAGCGTGTCCTTCGTGAACGAGGCATCCGCACGCGACGTCGTCGTCGAGCGCAGATGGTCCTGGTCCAGCGTGACGGAGAGGGAGGAGTTGGTGGGCAGGATGAGCGCGGTGTCGCGCTTGCCCCAGTACCTGTGGCGCGTGCATCGATCAGTTTTCTTCCAGCACGCTGCTCTTCGAGGACTCGCTTTATGCAGGCGATGTTGACTGGGGCCGACGCTGTTGCCTGGTAGAGGGACATGGCGGTGGTAAGAGGACAAGGGGCGATTAATTATTCGGGGTCAGGTCAGACCATACATTTACTTTAGTCGTCGTACGGTGTGACTGCGAGACGCGCCGCAAAACAGCCGACGCGCGCGTCTCCTCTGCTTCAACCATGTCACTACGCTCACTGGCGCGCTGCCTTCTCCGCTCTGCCTCGTCCCAAGCGCCCGTCGTCTCGAGAAGCGCCCGTCCTGCTGCACGCCAGTTTTCTGCTGCACGCGTCTTGAGCCAGAGTCCAGCACCTTCTGTAGGGCCGTCGAGACCGTTGAAGCCTCTTCCATCTCTGCCGCCCGCGCCGCCCTACCCGTGTCCGCTCATCACCCAGGAAGAGCTCGACGAGTATCTTATCCCGCTGTACGACCATGACTGGCGCGTCGCCGTCAAGGACAACCTCTTTGGCCTCCAACGACGTATAAATATCACAAAATACAAGTTTGTCCTCGAATTCGTCAACGAGCTTGCAGAGTACGCAAAAGCCGAGAGCGTGAGTCGTGGGGGGCGGCTTAATCTCGCTTCTCACTCACAATTACTTTGCTTACTTACAGCATCACCCAGAAATCACCTTCACCTACTCGTCCGTGACGGTCAGACTGCTCACGCACAGCGCGACGTCGCATCCGAGCGGGGAGAACCCAGAACCGACGCAGGGAATCACCATGCGCGACGTCCGACTCGCCATTCTGACCGAGCGCCTCGTCGAGCGTTTTCTCGACGCGGGCTACATCGGCGCCAAGACCTTCGCCGTCGGCCGCGTACCGTACAACGTCGAGGCTCTCGGCGCCGTGTTCGGGCGGCGCGAGCTCGCGTGCTTCATCTGCCAGCAGCCGGGCCACAAACCGAACGAGTGCCCGCAGCGCTTCACGACGCCACCGAACCAGCCATGCACGTTATGCGGCGACTTGCATTGGAGGTTTCTCTGTCCGCGTACGAAGACGGGACGGCGTGCCATGCGCGAAGCACAGAGGAAGGGTGCATCGCAGCCCCCGTCGTCTTCAGCATCTTCATCATCGTAATATAGACACACAAGAGATATACGACGCCTACAGCTGGCGCACACAGATCAGAGCCGAAGCGCTATCTCACATTAGTACCTGGATATCGTGAAGGTTTTTGCGATGCGAAAGCAAGGACGACGACGGCGGACGGAGGGAGGCGTTTAGGCCCTGACAATCGGTCAGATGAGTTCTCAGGGACGAAGACGACGTGAAGACCGGGAGGACGACGGGTAACGCACATTTTGTAGTTGACAGTCGCAGTTTGCTCCGGCGAGTCGTCGTGCGCGGCGACGCTGTACGATATCTTGATGTCGAGGTCGCGGTTGTTGCGCGCGTTCGGCGCGCACGTCAGTTGGCCCGTGATCTCTTGACCGGAGAAGACGGTCAACGTGTCGGGCGTATAGAACACGGTTTGTCTGCGCTCATCTGGTGAATGGGGTGTGTGACGAGTATGGACTTGAGACGACGCACTTCCAATGTGTGTACGCGGCGTGCGGGCCGGTGCTAAAACGCACGGGCTTGTGCGCACAGCTGAACGAAATGTCGAACCAGGCGAGGAACGCGTGTACGTCTATGCAGCGGTCAATGATCACAACCGCATCGTCCCACCAGAGATAACGTACAGTCGTCGCGCGTCACCTTCAACTTGAACGGCACGTCGAACGTCAGGTCCTCTTTCTTTGCTGTCCGCAAATCTATGTGCTTGATCTGGCATGGGTCAGTGACGACCGCCTTCATGTCGACCGTGTCCACGAGCGGTTCGCGTAATGCGATGTCCTTGATACAGGAGTAGTCGAACCCGTACACGTTTTCCCAAACTGTGCTCACACACAAGGATCAGAACGCGAGCGAGCGAGCGAGCGGTGGACGGGAGGAAAACGCACAGTTGATTTTCTCCTCCTTGTACTCCTGGTCCTCGATCGCGGCAAGATAAATGGTTGCCGTATCGGGGAAGAGGAGGCCACCGGGTGCGAGGTACTTGTCGCGGGCGAGGAGCACGGTGTCGAGCATGGACTCGTAAAGGAGGAAGTAGCCCATCCACTCGCTGATGATGATGTCGAACTGCTGGAGCGGGAGCTCGACCTCCTCGAGCTTGCCCTTGACCAGCGTGATCGCTGCAAAGTAAGGTGAGCTGGGCGCCGGGGACGACGACGAGGACGCACTGTCTTTGAAGCCGTTGGCTTCTATTATCTTTTCAGCCTGGTCGATGATGTTGGACATGTCGATCTGCAAACACGCCACACGACGAAGGGGACGGACGCGTCAACATCGCGCGACGACGACGACGAGGGAGACGACTAATACGCACGCCCACGACCTTGGCAGCGCCAGCCTTTGCGGCGAACATGGAAAGAATGCCGGTGCCGCAGCCGACGTCGAGCACGGTCTTGCCCTTGAACAGGTGCTTGTTGTTGTACATCGCGTTGCGGTACGAGCCCGTGCGGACCGAGTCCTTGAGCATCTCCTCGTGGATGCCTGTGGATACGTTAAGCGAGCCAAGATCGGTGTAGGTTGCGCACCGAAGTGGGCGTACGAGTCCGCATAGCTGAACAAAACAGCGCGTGAGCCCTAATAGGCAGTGTGAGAAAAATATGCTGAGGACGGACTAGTCTTTAGATGTGAGGTCGTTGAAGGACGGGCCTGCGGTTGCAGCAGCGTGGTTACCCGTGCCAGCCATCGCGAGAGTCGAGAAGGAGAATGCAAGAGCCGGGAAAGGAAAATTGCGCACGCGTCAAATTCAGCATTCGCTCCCGATCGCGCCGCGCGTCTCTCTTGCCTCCTTTCTTGCGTGTCGCTCAGGCCATTTAGCCACTCACGGCTCCGTCGTCTCATAGAGTTCTCTCCGATGGCGGCTTTAAATCGTCCGACGCGTCTTGGCTGCAGCCAGAGACTGGCATTCCCAAGATGCTATCGCGCAGGCTCGGCGCGTCCGTTTTCAACCGACCTGTCATAGGGCATGCAGGACCACAGACGCTGTAACAGACACTTTACCAGCGCCGCTGCATAAAGCCTGCTATTTATAATCGCGGGAACACAATACTGTGGCAACCTCGCAGTCCGAGTCTCGACGGACAAGGCAGTCTCGAATCTATACCGCCTCGCCATAGACAGTCTCTCCTCCCTCTTCGCGATAGTGCTTCTCCGGACACCCAACAGCCTCTCGAATGCGCGCCAACTTTTCGTCTCGCGTTGCAGGGAAGACGTCGCCGAGGAGGTAGTCTCTAGATAGTCTCTGAAAAAACGCTCCGGTCTCGTCCTCGCTCATCGCTATCTTTGGCAAACCTCAGACGCGTGTATAATCGACTACGGAAGACGATTGACCCCGCTTGGATGCTCATGTAAGAGCGAGGGCGCCGGTGTGCGTGGGCGGCGCCAGTACTGGCGGCCGGTGTGATCATATTAGTTATACCCTGTGAAGTGAGACAGGCGTGATACCAGAACGCGCTCGCGAGAAAAACAAGTAACTTGGCAGTTTCAGATTATGCAGTCACGACGACCATGCTAAGTCTTGAGGTGGTGCGACTCGCTATACCACCTCGCCATAGACAGTCACAGTCTCTCCGCCCTCCGGGCGATAGTGCTTCTCCGAACACCCGATAGCCTCTCGAATGCGCGCCAACTTCTCGTCTCGCGTGGCAGGGAAGGCGTCGCCGGGGAGGTAGTCTCGGAAATAACGCTCCGTCTCGATCTCGCTCAACGCGTCGATATCGTCGGCGAACCTCAGACGCGGCAAGCGATGCTAAGAGCAAGTGCGTGCGTTTCAGTATACCGAATAGAATCAGGCCAGCGGGGACAGGACGGTTACGCACGGGAACGAGCGTCGGCCACGTCGCGTCGGGGAAAACGACCTCCTTCAACGGTGTTCCGCGCGCGACTTGGCGGTTGTGCAGTACAGTCTGCGCGGCGAGGACTTGCGCCCACATGCGCGTCATCTCCTGCTGTCGCGCCTCGAGCAAGTCCAGACGGCGCGTAACGGGTACGAGCGCGCCCTGTACGGCGTCTTGGAACCACGCGGGGACCGTGTCCGTGTCCTCGTAGTGTTGTAGGATGTCGAGTTGGTAGCGGTACGCCTCGGCGAGCTCGATATCTGATACGTTCGCGCCGCGCATTTTTGCGTCTGGGTGCAAGTCTGAGTATGGGAGGCAAGAAGGGGACGGCAAGAGGGACGTACCGTACGCCTTCTGGACCTTCTTGACGTACTCTGCGGCGCGCACGACGTCACCAGCTGTGGGAGGCTGCTGCGGCCGTTGGGGGAGCTTGACGACGCCGCTAGCGAGCTCGGGCGGGAGCGGCACGGGTACGAGCTCCGGCTGGACGTTCGCACCGACAACGTTGAAGAACGCCATACGGGGGCAAAAAGGAACGAGAAGAGAGGGGGGCAACGGATGGAGGGCGGGGGACGGCCTGGAATTAGGCGGCGGATAAGTCATAAACTCTATACGACAGACAGGAGTGGCGATCGGACGAGACGAGACGAGGCTTTGCTCAGAAAGCGACGACCTTGGGCTTGGGTTTGGATGGTCTCGAGGTCGAGGGTATGGGTTTGGAGGGACGGCTGCTCTGCTGCTGTTGCTTCTTTTGCTGTTGCTTGTCTTCAGCTACGATAGCTTTTTCGACGCGCATCTGTTTGCGCTTGAAGACGTGGAAGTCGTCCTCGTCAGGATTCGCCTTGGCTCTCTCTGCGGCCATAATGGCGTGGTCCACGACAGCTAAAATGACATCGAAATTCAGTACGAGATGCATGTACAGCGGAGGTGACATACGTTGCTTGCGCAGGTCGCAATCTCGCGCGAGATGCGTCGTCTTGCCGCACAAGACGCAGCTCCCGCCGTCGGGGTACACGCCCTTGCCGTTCTTCTGACATGACCCGGCAAGGTGCCCTTTGCCCGAGCAGACGAAGCAAGTTGCGAATGGGAGAGGGTTGTCTGGATTTTCCGGTCTTTTGCACCTCTTCAAACTGTGTTTTGTCGAGCCGCACCTGGGCAATGTCAGCCAGCATATTGAGGCGCAGACCTGCGTACGCACCTATAGCATATGCCCATAGACGGCGCCGACTCGGTCTTGTGGTTGTCATTGACGAGGTTGGCGTCCGGACAGTCCTTTGCGGCGTGGCCCTTACCGCGACACGCAAAGCAGATCGTGCTGGACAGCCGTTCTTGCGCGCGTTTCTGTCTGCGCTCCTCTGACTTGGCCGCGTTCAGCTTGATGCTTTCATCTGTCGCAAATTTGTCAATATCAACTTGAGATTTATAGCAGAACGCGCCTCGTCCCCATCCTTTCTTTTCCTCGGTCTTGGGCTTCTTGGCGACGGGCTCTGGCTCGGGGTGTGGCTCGTCGTCGTCGAAGCCGGCGTCAAAGTGGGTTCGCTTGTAGGCCAAAGAGGTATAGCGCGTCATAAGGAGTGGCGAGGGAACAAGGGGCGGAGCTGGGAGCGTGTCCGAGTCCCTTGCCCGGGCGACGCGCATGACGCCCGACTCGGCGCTCCCAGATGCCCGCATACGCCAGCCCCTGCTCACTAGAGAGAACATCGCCCCGCTCGCCGCCCCGATGCAGAATCTCAAGCTGGACAGGGCTGCCGCAGCGGACGAGCCCAGTATGAAGCCGCTCCTGTACGCTCTGCGCTCGATACCGTGTCCGTGGAGGGGCTGCGAGGCGAACCTGGCCTGTCTCACATTCTTCGGTCGCGTGCGTCGTCAAGCGCGGTCTGCACAAGCCATGTCTCACGCCCGGCTCGACAGCATATGAACAAATGCCATCTCGACGAGTCTTTACCCGTCACGCGACGAGCAGGGGTGCGTTCTGTGTTCCAGGCACTGGTTCAGGCGTTGACGGTCGTTCCAGCCGTCGAATTCGTCGCCAGTGTTCTTCGAGTGCCAGGTTTCGGGCTGCAGGCAGCGCGAGCACGCGAGCCCTGAAGCGCTGAGCCAACACGTCAGAGATATCCATCTCCGTCCCCTGCGCGAGACATGTCCCATGGACGGTACGCAATCCAATGCTATACATATATGGCGTCGATTGACCGTCGAGCAGACTGTGGCGCATCGTTCCCTGCCGTACAAGGCGTCATCCAGCACCTCGCCTCCGCGCACCACACACCCCTCTCAGCGCTCAAGAGCGCTTTACCCTCTGTACCCGTCTCGCTCCCGCCTCTCCCGCCTCTCCCCGTTCCCACCGTCGTTCCAACATGGCGCTTCCTCACGCCACTCATGCGCAAACCAGCCTTCACGCGTCCTTACGTCCCTCCACAACCCAAAGACCCTTTGAAGACGCAGTTCGACGATATACGTTACCCGCACGAGGACCTGGACGATGGCGCGCTCAATACGGACAGCGACCCGGACTGGGTGGACCCATCACCAGGCCCCAACTTCGACCTCTCCGAGTCCGACGACGACCAATGCAGGGACAAGGGCAAAGGCAAAGGAAAGGAGAACGGTGTAACGTATACCCACGGCAGGAAAATACGCGACCTCGGCGTGTTCTGGGAGTTGCGACCCATCGCGGAGCCGGATGGGGTGCAGTACGCCGCGCCCGCGACCGCGCAGCTGCACGAGTACAAGCAGCGGCACGGCAAGGAGAAGGAGCGCGTCGATTGGGAGAGGAGGGAGATTCTGTACCCCGCGTTCAAGGCGCGCTTCATGCGCGAGCATCCGCAAGCGCATCTCCTGGACGAGAGTAAGGACGAGGACGAGTCCGGCTCGTCCGTCGAGGAGTACATCTCGTCCGAATGCCAGGAGGACAGCTCGGACGAGGATGGAGACGAGCCGCCACTCAGTGCCGCCCTCTCAGCTTCCCAGAATTCTAGTCGCCAGTCGTCTTCGCGTCCACAGGCTGGTCGGCGGCGAAGGAAGAAGGGCTGGTAATATCGACTCGTGCTCTCAGGCTCCTTCCCGACTCGTGACTTGGTGCCACTTACATACCTCCCATCGTCTTGTCCATCCTGCTACTGACTTATCGCTATCGTGCATTTGGTGCTGTAGATATGTATGTGTCTCTAACTGAATGTTTACTTCACTCCGGGGCTCTCGTCTTATCGTTCACTACTTATGTGTGCATTTCGCTGACCGGTCAGCGCGAGGTGAGTATGCTACAAGATTACTACTACTGAAATCCGAGTCTGAACTGTCAAGAAAGCTACCACATGTACCCAAGAAAAACGGAGCAGCTCAAGTCTAAGTCTAAGTCTCTGCGACGAAGGCGCCCTTATAGAGTGCAGCGCCAAAAGCGATCGCGACGGCGAAGACGAGCATTTTCGTGCCGAACAAGTCGAACAGGTCTCCGAGCGTTCTGAAGATCCGGGAGATGAGCCCGGCCGTGCTCATGAGACGCTCAACTCTTGTCATGAGGACTTTGTAAGGTCTGGGAGGAGCAAGGTCAGTACTAGTACGTACGGCGGCTCACGACGTACCCTTTATCGAGGACTTCCCTGTTGACACGGCACACCTGAAGAGACTTAGATATCGAGCCAAGTCACAAAAACAAAAAGAATGAGCTTACCTCCTTGTCATCTGGGATAGCCCATATGGCAGCGTGCGTCGCGGGGTCGTCGTTCGTCGCCGCAGCGAATATCGCGCCGCTGAGCACCACGTCAGCCAATTACAATGGTGTCGTAGCGCACGTTACGGTACCTCACGCGCTTGATACTCGCGTAGGGTATCCCTGCGAGCATGAAGCGAATACCGGCGTCGAGGATGGCGGTATCGGTGAACCACGGCGCGACGAGGCCGAGCCGGATCTCGTTCTCGAGACATTGCGCGTGGAGGGAGCCCATGAGCCCGACGAGCGCATGTTTCGAGGCCGAGTATTCATATCCCAACGGGATGCCGACGGTCGACGCTATGTAGGAATAAGACATGTCGTAAGCGCGCATACCCACGACGACGTACCCATGCTACCGACGAATACCAGGGCTGTGGGAACTAAGTAACGCCAGTTTTCACGTGCGACAGGGATGCGCATACCTTTGTTCCATTGGTGTTTCCGCCAGCCGAAGTGGAAGAGTGCAAGCTGCGTCGCTGAGGTGCCAGTGTCCATAACGTGCATCGACTCGGCGATATTGGGACGTACTGTAGAACACGCCGATGAGATTGACCTCCAGCGCCTTCAAGTTCGGTTTTGTAGGCTGGGAACCGGCAATGCTCCTCGTAATAGCGCCGCCCTCCGTGATGCCAGCGTTTGGTACGACTGCGGACGGCGAGCGTCAGGCATGACATGGAATCACAACTACAACGCACCGATGTCGACGGAGCCGTATGTGCGGACTGCGAGCTGGAAGAGCGCGTGCTGGTCGTCCCAATTTGTGACGTCGCATTTGAGGAACACGGCCTCGCCACCCGCAGTCGTGATCTCGTCCACGACTTTGGCGGCCGCGTCGGTCTCGAGGTCGCCGATGACGACCTTGGCGCTACGACGGGCGTTGAGTTTGCGCGTTCATTCTCGCGCGTGCTAGAGCGTACCCGTGGCGCGCAAAGTCCAGGGATGCCTGGCGACCGATGCCGTTCGCGCCACCTGGAACGCTGTGAGCCGGGTACACCTGGGATCTTGGAGAGTGAGCGCACCTGGTACGGGGTCAGCAAGATGTCGCGCAGCGAGTAATATAAGCACCAGTAATCAAAACGACCTTGCCCGCTGCGCGACTTGCGTGCGAGAACAGGTCGGCGTCCGAGCAGTCAACCATGGCGAGCGACTCTGCTATGGACGACCAGGTTCAGCAGAGCTTTCCCAGATTACAAGTCAATACATATTGAAAGCTTACTTTCTGTTGCTCGTCAGGATGAGGTTGGACGACGGAGTAAAGCACCCAAAGTCCGTCGCTTGGAACCCGCTGGCATCCATGAGCGCCCACGAAATCCCGTACGAGCTCGCGCAGGACATCCTACGCGTGCTCGACGTCCAGCACGAGGATGACATCGAGCGCCTCGCGTCCTTCAGCCCGCTCGCCTCGCTCAACGCGCTATTCCCAGACCAGGCCGCGCTCGCCGAGCTCGACGCTGTCCAGGGTCGTCTACGCGAGGACCAGCGCGCGCTCCAGACGCAGATAGACGAGCTCCAGAACGAGCTCAGACGCGACCAGGACCCGGACAGAATGCAGCTCATCCAGGAGATGATCGGCGTGCGTGCGCAACGTGGGCTTGGACTCTGGCTGAAATATCAATGCGGGTTCCAGGAATTATTCGCGCAGATGAACAGGATCAGGGAGAAGGCTACAGAGTCGGAGGCGATCGTGCGCGACATCACCAAGGACATCCAAGTCCTCGACCTCGCGAAGAAGAACCTCGTCACCAGCATGACCACCCTCAAGCGTTTCCAGATGCTCGGTGCGTGCTCGTGTTATACATATATCACTTCCTTGTGCTCATGTGTAACTATAGTCAACGCGCTCGGGCAGCTGGACGAGTTCGTAGCGGCGCGCAAGTACGCAGACATTGCCCAAACGCTCGACGTACGCACATACTGCGCTCCGCGGCGTTTCCTCTCCTCATCTCGCTCCCTAGGCAGTCAAGCAGATTGCCGGTCACTTCAAGGGCTACAACACTGTCGATCGTATAGCAGTTGTTACTCGCCGCGTGCAAGAAGTCCAAGGTCGTCTGCGCACCATGCTCGAGGAGGACTTTGACCACTTGTATGTCTTCCAATCCAACGGCACGTCGCATGTTGAAACGCCCCGTAGTATGCTGCAAGATCCTGCAAGGCCTGTCAAGCCGTCCGTCATTCGCGACGCATGTGCTGTTGTCGACGTTCTAGGTGAAGACGTCCGGTACGTTGTATTTGGGCGATCTCGTACGCGGTTTACTCATGGGCGCAGCAACCACTTCATAGAGAAGTATTGTTCCCTGGAACTGAAAGAGTATCGGCGAATATTTAAATCTACGGACGAGGTGCGCGCGGCGTGTGCGGTGCAGTCAAGTATATCGAAACTCACGTCGCGTCCCAGGCTGGCCAGCTGGACAACGTCTCGCGGCGATTCGCATGGTTCCGTCGTGTGCTAACTACGTATGAGGAGGAACACGCGTCTGTGTACCCAGAGTCGTGGGATATCGGGCAGCACCTTTGCGCGAAATTCTCCGAGCTCACACGGTTCGTCCTGTTACCTTCCCTTCAAATTGTAATCTCGACTAACGCAAGCTAAAGCGATGACATCGTTGGTGTACTGCAGAAAGCAGCTCCGAATTTGACGGTCACGCTCCTCCTCGAGTCGTTACAGCACGTACTGGACTTCGAGGGGTTCGTGAGCAAGAAGTACAAGGTTCCGCTGATGGACGTACTCCGCGTTATCACCTACCCTGTGCATGCACCGCGTACGATATCGTCCGCGTTCGAGCCGCATATGAACGTCTTTGTCGACGCGCAGGACAAGTGTGTTCATTCCTCCTCTCCACATTGACCGTATGCTGACGCTCGACGTCCTAGAGCGTTGGCAGATATGTTGGCGCCGTACCGTGGGGCGAAGGCGCGCTCGTCACTCGACTCTGCGTCCGAGGCTGTGGCAGTAGTTCTGCCCTCGTCGACCGAGCTGTTTTACTTCTACGGCCAGAATCTGGAACAATGCGCCAAGCTCTCGACCAAGCAACCGCTGTTCGATCTCTGCACGTTGCACCGCAAGTGGTTACGAATATACGCCGGTTCGTTATACATCCGGAGTTGCATACTGATTGCGATTCTGACTTCCTCGTAGAGGACGTACTCTTGACGACTCTAAAGCAGTGGGTATTCCCGATGTGAGCTACGGGAACGCGAGACTTACGTAGTGTAGAGCCCCTGCGCCGATACGAAAGTCGACAGATAGTCGGGTCAACTTACACGACGTCGCGAATGCGTGTACGCTGATCAATACCGCGGAGTACTGCTACGTGACGGCGGCGGAGGTATGTCGCCTTAACATGCCTTTTCTTCCAAACTGATATGAGTGTATGTAGCTCGAGGACAAGATCAAAGAGAAGATTAGCGACGACTACAAGGAGAAGGTGACACTACAGGTCGAGCGTGACCTTTTCATGAGGTACGCCCGCATTCACGCTGACTCACAACGTGTCTGATAAGTAGATTCTCCTCCCCTGCGCAGTGTGATCTCCTCTGCCATCGTCGCACTCCTGCGCGAGCTCGACACCGCCATGGAGCCATCCTTGAGACAGATTACTTCCACGTCGTGGGCGACACAAGACGCCGTGTACGGACCGTCGCCGTACGTCGCAGGCCTGGTGACGTCCGTCGAGACCGTTGTCGAGGCCGCGCGCAATTCTATCGAGCAGAAGAAGTGGACGCGCAATTTCTTGGATAAAGCCGCGAAGTGCGTGTTGTCCTTTTCTACCTCCAAATGGTCAATAACGAGTGTTGACAAATTGACGCTTTAGTCTTGTGATAACACGCTTTACGGCGTGTCTGGTGAAGAGCAGACCGTTACGCGAGCTCGGAGCAGAGCAGGTGCGTGACACTCACACGAATTTATTGGCCCGCTCAAGTTGTGCTCACTTCTTGCGCAGATTCTATTGGACTTGCAAACAGTAAAAGCCTGTTTGCTGAAGCTTCCTGGGCCTAGCCACCAAGAATCGGCTGCTGCGTCGTGCGTTGTCTGGTTTCTTCCCTGGTTGTCCACTCTCATAACAACGTGATACAGCTTTACTCGTACAATAACCAAGAGCACCTCGTCCTTAGAAAGCTTGCTGAAGGTCGTAATGGCGCCAGTGGTAGGTGCATGTATCTGACGGCCATTCCGCGAGCTCACAATACTTGTAGGACCCGCCAGACGCATTCATCCATAATTACCTCGTCATCGTCGGCGACTCGTCCTTCGCAAACTTCCAGAAGATCTTGGATCTCAAAGGCACACCGCGCAACGAGGCGAACGCGCTTGTCGACAAGTTCATCACAACTACGAGCACGCGCGACGAGTTGCAGAGCACGTCGTTCCTGTCGTCGCTCGATATGGACCCGAATGTCTTCTCGCCGATCAAGACCATCAGCCCGAGCTCGAGCTCGGTGAATCTCACTGCGCTCGCGACAGGCGCAGACGGTGCTGGGGGGCATGACGGTCCCGGCGCTGGAGAGAAACGCGTCGTGTTTGGGGACTTGCGTCGCTTTGTCAACTTTGCGATTCGGCGAGAGAAGGAGGGCGCTGCGCATCCGGGCTCCTGAGTCAATGACAGGTTGTTGCCCTGAGTCCTGACGCAGACGTGGGGTGCAAATAGACTGCGTTCGTCTTTCGGTGATTCGTGAACGGGGGAAATCCCCCGATATTGCTCGACTTGCTGCGACTGTGACCCTGCTACTCTTCCCGCATCCCTGCCTGGGGAGACTTGCGCGCCCATCGGTGCGCTTGTTCGTACTACTCGCTGGCTCCTTTGCTCTCACATTGTATGCGTGTGCAGGACTACCCCGCTTTGGGCAGGTGTCGTTCGCTCTCCGTGTCAAGACGTAAGGTAGACGTAAGCTGAATGTTCGCTGACTCTCCGAGGAACGGTGCAACATGCAACGGGACCACCCGCTGTACACGTCCGCTGCCTGTCGAGCCAACTGCAGCGTGGATATGCGCTCTATAGGTCTCTGTGCTCCCTCTTAGACGCCTCACGCCGTCATCCCCACATTCTGAGGTTGTTTGAGGTGCCAGACGCCACAGGGATCGCCCTTCTTTCAGGGCAGGGTTCTGATCAGTCACGGTCGGGATAAGAGGTTGCTTTCGGTATCCGTTACATAAAGGGGACCCAACGCACCCAGAGACTGGACCGCGTCTTCTCCCGTCCTTCCGCAATCCCCTGCACTTCATCATGGCACAGGTGAATTCCCTCCTATCAGGGTGCCGTAGTCTCATGGATACTCACCTGCTCACCCACGGCGCTCTAGGTCCTTCAGTCCTCTCCCGCCGCCGAAGCACTTCAATCCGCTCCGCTGAGAGAGGTGCATGGGCGCAAGTTCAATACTATGAATACCGTGAGCTATGATTCACTATCAAGCTCCCGTAAAGCTCAACTTCAACTTCAACTTCAGATGTACAACCTCCCCGCTGTCAGCGTCACACTCTCGTCATGTGGCCGATTTGAACTTATGCCGAACTCTCAGGACGCTCCTGAGCATGCCAGACTTGGACTGCAGCATGAGGCTCTGTTCCTCGCCGTCGAAGGGCTTTATCAGGCGCGAGATGACGTCCAGAAGGCGCTTGCTATCCGAGAGGATGGTCTCAAGCCCGCAATTCTTGACATTGGCACCGGGAGCGGGATATGGTACAACATGCAGTGTTGTAAATTTTCCAATGCGTTGATCGCATGCGCAGGGCCATCTCAATGGCAAAGGAGTTCCCGCACTGCGACGTCGTGGGTCAGTGTCTCCGGAACCAACTTGAAGTGACTGCCACTCATCGAAGTGGACCTTTGGATTACAGGGATCGATCTCGCTCCCGTCTCCAGCGCCCTGTAAGTTCGTCGAGTTACACGGATGATTCGCTCCCCTGGCGCCCTACTAACAAGTGTTGCAGCGATATACCGGTCAACTGTCGGTGCGTCCCCGATACGGAGACACCTTCCTTTCAATTGACGATGGCAAAGGTTTGAGTGTCGTGACGTACGCAATTCATCAGACTTTCGGCTATCGTCGCTGGGATGACGCTCATTTCTTATGCTCAGGCAAACCACGGCTTTAGCGACTTCTACAACAGGTGCGACCGAGGGTCCCCACATCGAGAAGGCTGACAGTCGTCCTTAAGCTTCGACGTCGTCCACGCTCGTTCATTGGGCACGGGAGTGAGTATGATTTGCTCTTTCAGTACCATTCATCGACGGCAAGGAGACTCATTGCGTACTCTATAGGTGAACGATCGCGACGCCCTGTTCCAGGAAATCAAGAGCATGCTACGTCCTGGTGGTGTCTTCCTTTTCGTCGAGGGAGACTTGCACATCTATTCCGAGACCTTTGAACAGCTGCCGTGGTGCGAGCCCGGCGAACCCGGCTTCTCATGGGTTCAGAAGGCATTCGCAACCACTTTCAAGGCGCTGGAGGCAAGGGGACTGCCAATCAGTCAAATCAATCGACCCCCACGTGACGCGTATGCATTCTAGCAGCCTCAACGTTCCGCTGATTGACTGGCTGCATGTAGGCTCATACGCATGGAGAAGATTCCAGAGTTTGAGAATCCGGGCGCGTCCACGGTCTACATCCCAATGGGCGCGTGGCCGTCCGACCCTAGTGAGCTCCACGTTCTAGGAGACGCTGTATTCTGACTGCGGCTGCCGGAATGTGTTCTCAGAGGAAGCCTACATCGGTGAAGTAATGGGGAAAGATGCCGCCCAAGTGGTCAAGGCAATGCGCCCCCTCATGCTTCAGAATTCCGGTAAGAGTTGCATGAGATGTCCGGGCGTCGTTTCATGACATTTCAGTTTCGCCTGCTCTCATCGACGAGGTGATCCGCAATGCTGAACAGGAGATCCAGAGTTTGTCCGTACAGACGTACTCTGCGTGGTACTATTCCTGGGCTCGCAAGGTGGTAACTTCCAAGTAGAACGAATGCCGAGTTGGATGAATTGTATATGTTACACTTTGTTCCAAAAAAATTAAGCCGCCGGTCACTCTCGTGAGGATTGCCGGTCAGACTAGCGATCGGCGGTTCGAATCCAACCATGACGTTGGAAGCGCTCCGTGCTACCGACACTTAAAAGGCTCGACCAGGGACGAGCAGACAGAATGCACCCATGTTGAACACTATCACCGTCGCCGCTCACACGAGCCCTGTCGTATTCTCTGTCGCCTTTGAACACTTCTTGCGCAAGCTCAGGAAGCTACGCGATGGCGAGCCGACCGGTACGTTGTCTCCAGACCGTGTTGACGTCCCGAAACTTACGAGCCCGCAGAGAGCGCAAGCGACGACGTCTTCTTCGACGAGTAAGTCGTTCGGTGACGCTGCATGGTTGAACGTAGTGACTGACGGGCGCGCAGGGCGTTCCACATCGTCAAAACTTTTATAGCATTTGCGTTCGTCGGATCCGTTCTGCCTTTCGATTTCAGCGTTTCTGACACTACCCAGCACCCAAAATACTCTGGAAGAGCTCCAGTCCTTGTGCGTTGAACCGCCATTTGTCGATGCCGCCTCGCTCACGGGACCGTCGTGCTTGTTACAGCACGAACACGCATGTGCCCAACCCTCTAGGATGCGCGGTTCACGCGCTGCAAATACCAATGGAGTCTTGCAACGCAGCGGCCAAGCTGCTCATTGACGTACTCGGGGAAGACATTCACGTCGTCGGTGGGAGCAAGTGGTGGCAGGTGTGTGCCTCGTTGTCCGGCGAGCGACCGTGTGACGCTCATGACGAGGTTCAGGTTCGAGGAATGGATGGTCTTGATGCCGAATGGTTGGCCACAAAAGACGACCAAAAGCAGCAGTCGAAGCGTCGGGCGAAGAAGGAGAGCGGAGAGCTCGAGGAATATCCCGACGCGTTTGATGACCTCCATCGCGTCATGTTGTACATCCATGGAGGTGAGCTCTATCTCCATCAGCTTGAGCACTCGATTGACTCAGATCAGGTGGTTATTCTTGGGGATCCGTCAGTACGTATCTACACTCCTTAACCTGCTGTTCCTAAGCAGCCGTTACAGACACGCACCGCTATCAAGTGGCGAGATATGGTATGTCGCACTGATATCACTTAGCCCTGCCAGTGCTTACACGAATACCAGCGCGCAAGCTGCATGGACGCGTCTTCTCTGTCAATTACCGCAAGGCGCCGGGCTATCCGTGGCCGTGCCCATTGCAGGATGCCCTCGCGGCGTGTGAGCTTCTTGTTCTCTGACAGAGTACCGCAACTAAAACTGCCCCCAGACCTATATCTTACAGACCCTCCAGCAGGCGCCGCCCACAAAGCTGTACCTCCTGGCCACATCGTCTTCGGCGGGGACTCCGCGGGTGCCGGCATCTGCGCTGCTTTACTTACGATAATCCGCGACCTCAAGATGGAGCTCCCCGCAGGCGCTGTGCTAATCAGTCCTTGGGTCGACCTCAGCCACTCCATGCCATCCGTCATGGACAACACCAAAACGGTATGGATACCAGTCCTGTTGGATTTCTTCCTGTTCTCACAGCGTTCACGTCCTTAGGATATCATCCCTCAATATGGCTTCGTTCATAAACCCTCTCCCTTATGGGGAGATGACTTCGATGAGCCGTCCGGCCTCGAGGTCGCGGAGAAAGACCGCGACGCGTCGGCAACATCGAATACGCTCGCTGTGGAACTCGACGCAGGTAAAGCAGCGATAAGAGGTCAAATTCAGCAGTATGCTACGAACCGGTTAGGACTCTCCTACATTACACCGTGCAACGCTGATATCATTTCTTCAGTCAACTACTTCATCCGCTCGTTTCTCCTCTTCTCTCGGGATCTCTCGGCAACCTGTGTCCATTGTACATCGTTGTAGGGGACAAAGAGGTCCTGCGGGATGAGGGCGTGTATCTCGCTCACCGAGCTGCGGACCCTGCGAAATTCCCGCTTCGCGACGAACTCCTTCAGACGCAGCATCAGAAGTATCAAGCGGAGACCTTTACCGAAGCAACTCAGGTACGTGCGCCAGCTCCTACTTAGAGATGACTGTACTGACTTTACTAGGTTCATCTCCAGGTTCTTGACGGTGAGCTTGACTGTGACTGCATGGCTTCATCATCTAACATGTATACCTAGATTTCTGCCATGTGCCTACTGTGTTCTCTTTTACACCCGCAGTACGTTTATCCGTCTTCATCACATTGGATCAGTCGTTGACCTTCGTTTAGGCGAGATATGTCTATCAGGTATGCAGTGGTTGCGACTCGCGGCTCTGTGGCTAACCTCCTTGCAGTCTGCCGGCGAGTTCGCGAGACATGTCATCGACGAAGGTCACAGCAGCGACCCGTTCCCGCCTGCACATTCAGCCGCCGAGGTCGAAGAGGCCCACGAGCAAGCCCAACCGAGTAGCCAAGACGAAATTGACATCCAGACCGCCCACACGCCTGATGGGCAAGCGGATGGGTATCCGCCTCAGCCTATCCATCGCCACTCGAGTGGGGCTGAGGTGCGAGTGAAACCTGAGGAGGATGACCTACATTCTCCGTCGCTTGCGGCCAAACACTTGAAGGTGAAACACGAGCCAAATATGGAGGAGCAAGTCGCGCAGGAAGTGGAGGTGAGCATTCACAGAATTCCGGTGGGTTGTTTGTTGTGGCGTCTAACTCCTTACTCGCAGCGACGCCCTAACATTGTGCGCGAGCGGATCGAC
Organism: Exidia glandulosa HHB12029; assembly: GCA_001632375.1. NCBI lineage: Eukaryota > Fungi > Basidiomycota > Agaricomycetes > Auriculariales > Exidiaceae > Exidia > Exidia glandulosa. The sequence goes on from KV425990.1 coordinate 36,795, forward strand.
TTCTCCGCACGGATTCGTTCAGTGGAGGACGACTCCGAGTTCCCGGTCCTGGAGATGTCGCGAGAAGATATCGGTATAATCAAAACAGCGCCGGTGCAACGCTGGCTGACAGGTCAAGCACTTTGCAAGAAGAAGTTCTGCAAGACGCTGGTCGACGTCATGAAACGGCGGCGCAAGTGCGAGAACCAGGTAGCCGCCCTGCTCGTCAAGTCGCAGCAGCTCGGCATCCTTTCCGAAGACGGCACACCAGTCGTCTTCGGAGAACGCAAGGAAGCACGCGTTACGATGTTCGACCTCGAGGACGATAGACCGCCTCCGAGCGCGATTGCTGGTCGACATGATAACGTGAGTTCCATTCGCCACGTCCGTCCGTATACATCGTTCTGACGACGAGCAGCCGGACTCTATAAAGCTCCTCAAGGCGGAACTGCGCCGCTGCGTTTTGTCTGCACCCGATGACATCCGTTCGAAGGCGTGGGACATCATACCGACCAGCCGTTTCATACCCAAGAAGTTCCCCCAGCAGCCGGCGTCGGAACAGCAGACGTCGCCGACAAAGCTACCGACCCACGGTCTATCCATGTGGATGAGTCTTATGAGGTGAGCTCACGGATCGCTGTCACACCGTCGGATCGCTGACAGTTTCTACAGCTACTTCTTGTCGATGAACATCCGCAGAGCCAGAAGGGCTAGGGATAAGATCCTCCAGGTTACGGGAGCGGACACATTATTATCGAGGATCCACACGGAGAGTCACGATGACTCTGGAGCGGAATCGGAGCCCGAACACACATAGCGCGATTTTCTGGGACTGGAGGACTTCGTCGTTGTATCATTAGCTGCAAGTTTGTATCGTTATTTCTCCACATTTATAGACTTTGGGAATGGATCATTGAAGAGATTATACTGTACGGATACTAAGGAACAAGTGCTAGCGCTACAGTTTGGGGGCGAACGGAATTGAAGAGGTGGAGTCATTGCCATCGCGTCAGACCCTGACGCCGAGCTGGTTCAAGGCCTGTTGAGCAGCTGTACGTCTTGCCTCCTGCTTTGAAGCCGCAGTTGCGCGTCCGTACTCAACATTGTCGACTAGATTGACCAATTCGTTAGAGGCGCTGATGCACTCTGCGAGCAGCAGACGTACTATATGCACAGACCGTCCAAAAGGCGGCATGACGTGGACCACCGCTAGTTTCTGTCCATTGCAGGGAGTTGAATCTCCCTCTGGACTGGAGGTAGTTGTGCAACTGTCCGGCGTAATCTGGCACGCTCGCGGCGTTCATGTTGGGGTCTTTGATCACCGTCAGCCACTGTCCGATCGTTCGCGAAGAAGCAGATCGACAACTCACAGCGCATGTTATGGTAGGAGGTCATTAATGCGATCGATGAGACGAGAGCGGGTGAGACTGGTTGACTGCTGGCTGGGAGGTTCTGGGATGAGTTGTCGAGCGGTATCCGCAAGGCTTTATACTTCAACGACGGCGCTCTACGGAACGCATTTCCAGAGAGAGTCGGCACCGGCTCTACGCTGATCGAGCATAGCGAGAGCTGGGTTACGACACTGGTGGTGGCGATTGGTTCCCAGGGTTGTGTATGCGACGCGTACACGCGGACTCATGCAGAATTCCCGCGGATTCTGGACTCCACAAGCACGGAGTCCGAGTCATTAACGTGACTCGACGACCGCGCTACCCATGCCAACCAGCCGAGTGAGCTCATACCGACGCTGGGGAAGGAAACAGCGGGTCCAGGCGCCCGTCGCAGACGCCGACCTACACCGCCAGACGACTCCCGAACCCCCGCCGGTTCCGCGCGCGCGACCAACCCTCAGCTCCCATTCGCGTGAGCACCGCACATATTGGGCTGTTTGGTAGCTGTCCGCGGCGTGTCGAGTGTATAAACCACGTCCGGACAGCAGCTCATGCCGGATCCGGTACATACCTCAAGGAAATATAGCACCGACGCGCGCAAGGAAAAGGGAACGTAAACAGCGATCCATTCGGTGCACGTATGTAACATTGATTAATTGCAAACAATGACAGTCATTACGCGGGATAGCACGGGATCCTCTTCTCCAATAAAAGCTCTAAACGTACTAATTCATGCGATGACACCACCCTGAGAACTATTGGCTACAGGTTTACTACAGCAAGACAGAATCCACAACATCCAACAAGTTCTCCGCGGGCTCGCGCGCACTCGGATTCACCATTTCCACGAGAGCGTCAAACAGCGCTACGCGCTCGTCGTTCTGTTTCGCGGCCGCGGAGTCGCCATCCGACACGGAGTCGTCGCCACCCCCGCCCTCCGAGTCTTTCACGCCGTACAAACGAGCGACTGTGCTGCAAAAGTCCTGCACTGTGCGCCGATCGGCGACATTGATAAACGGGACGATCCCCGACCTAATAAACTCCAGCGTCTCGATTTCGCCCACGCCCGCTCTGCACATCTCCAGGAATCTAGCAACGGGGGTGTCAAGCGTCAGTTTCGTACAAGTGCCAGGCAGCAAGCAATCCGGCCAAATGGCGGAAATTGAGCCACGGACGCAACTCACTGTTGTTCCCGAAGGGCAAACATCGCCTTGTTGAGGATGTCGACGCGCGTAGGTCTACATTATAATCGATGCAATGCCGCGGTATTAGATCAGCTACAGTGTGTCCCGCGGAAGGAAGGAGAGTTTTGTTTTTTAGTCCTCACCGCTGCAATTTCGCGCGCCAAAGCTGGCCGAGGGGTTTCTGCTGCGGCAACCCATGCACGAGCAGCCCGCCGAACTGGTAGAACGTCTGCGTTTGCGGGTCGTACGCCGACTGGAACACTACGCGTTCTGGGGGCTGCTTTCCCGGACGCGCAGGTCCAGGTTGTGTGGTCATCCATCTTCGGCGCCTGCATTGGTAGATCCACAGCGTGTTGGGCTCCCCGATGACATGGCCCCCTTCTCCACCTGTTGTCTCGTGGAATCTGCGGCGATAAACAAGATAAGCAGCGCACAAGGAAATATTGGAGAAGGTGTGACACGCACATGTAGACTTCCTGCAACTCCTGGTTCCCCAACGTAGGTTCGAGGACGAGGGACGACGGAGGCTTGAGCCCCGAGTTTGGAGCGCCAGCAGGAGGCACAGCGTCAACATCGCTGGTCCGCACATCGACGGTGTGGACGCTCATCGCCGACGTAGGCCCGTTCGCGCCAAGCATCCAGAGCCGCGATCCCTGCGTCGCATCGCCCACAGCACATAACCGACCTGTTAATTGTCAGCTCCGTCGCAATAGAGGGTGGGACGTGACCATGTACCTCGCAGAGCGGGTAGATCCTTCGCAGGGGGAAGAGCGGTCCATTCGCCCGTTCCCAAACTGTAGCTATGCAACTGCGACGCGGTCTTCGGCTCGCCGTTCCTCTGAGATAACGGCGAAGTGCGCATGTACACCGTACGCGTCTCTGTGTCGAGCGTAACGTCGAAGTCGAGCGTATATCCTGGTCCACCAACGCTCTAGGCGTATTGTCAGGAAGGCGGACGCACGCATACTCGAGTAGTCAGGATGGACTCACAGAGATATTCGAGCTTATGCACGTCCAAGTACATGGATCGCAGCGCGTTGTACAGCGATACAGCGCGAACTTGCCCGACTTGCGCGGGGACACGCGCAGCAAAGTGTCCACCACGCTCGCGGACATCGAGAGGGACGATGACTGATCTCCCGCTCCTTCCGTAGGCGGTGAACCTTCGTCTGGAACGGGTACAAAGACATACAGGCATCCGTCGAAGGAATCCAGCACTGAGCGATGGTGTTGTAGATTTTGAGGCGCACCCTCGAGCGAGAGCGAGCGCCAGCGGTCGTTCGCGACAGCATAGGCATGCACGTCACACACGTGCTGCGTGCCGTCCCAGCCACCAATAACGAACACCGTCTGCTCGTGCGGGTCGAAGCACATCGAGTGTTCCGTGAGTCCGGGCGGGACGTCGCCGTCCGCGTTCGTGCCGCGCAGACGGCGCCAGACGAGTGTTGGACGCGTACTCTGCAGGTGCTCGTCGAAGAGTCCACTTTCTACAGCGCTACGTATAGCATGCTCCGCCGCCGCCCAGTCGCCGTGTGCAAGCGCATCGCGTAGGGTCGTAACGCACGGGTGCTCGAGCGTCTGGCCGGACTGAGCAAGGAGCTGCGTGCAGGGGTCTTGAAAGCCGCGTTGACGGAGATACTTGGCCATGAGACGTATAGCACGGGCTTCTTTACGCTGCGGATAGTATCAAAAAGGGAATGGGTGGCGTTTATGAGTAGCAGCGCGTACGAGGAGGAGGTCTGCACGTATGGCCTCGACTTGGTCTTCGTCCGAGGTGCCATAGAGAGAGACGTGCCATAAGCTGGGGTGGAAAGTTGCGTGGTGCGTGCTGCAGTAGACATGAGCTTCACGAATTTCCGTCGTAGTCGACGCACGAAATGGGAACAATCTTGACGTATCGACAGGCAATGGGGAGACCATCCGCATCTCTCCAGAGGACGTTGAATGTTTCCCATATTCCTGAGAAACATTCAAGGTCGAGTAAAAAGCGCTGGTGGTGGAAGGCGCACCGTTATCCTGGAGCTGGTCGCGCAAGACGAGGGTCATGCGGCTTGGGTCCTGGCCGACATGGACCTCGAAGACTTGGACGTTGCACGGGTGCGACTTGTAGTACTGTTTCCGGGTGTCGGAGGATAGGGGTCAAACGGGCGTACGACACGACCAGCGGACGCGACGTGCCTTGCCCATCAGCACGCTCTTGAGCACGCACACCTGATCAAGCCTGAGCCGCGCCAGAGTCAGCGAGAGATCTTATATTTGCAAGAGGTTACTTGAGAACGATGAACTGGGGCTCCGGGCCCAGCGGGCTCGCCGCCGTCCAGCGCGAGTCCGAGCTCGTGTCGCGGGACTTGATGTTGCGGGCAAAGTACTTGGCCGAGTGGGAGCTCTCGCCGTGTATCTCGTACTCGAGCTCATCCATGTCCGGTCAACTTGAAGAACGCATTCAGGGTCCGACGCCGTCTCTCTCCCTCTTCCCATGAGCGAACAACAAGGACAGTCAGGCTCGACCGCGCCGCAGTACGTGCCCCAGCGCGCCGACATGGAGTATCTCTGCGCCGGTGCGTCGTCCAGCCCGTTCTCCAATTTCCGCCTCATGTCTCTCGCGCGCGCAGACTGTGGCGCCAAAAACGAGATCAAGCCGCGCGAGCCCATCCGTTGTCGCGAATGCGGCCACCGTATAATGTACAAGAAGCGCACAAAGCGAAGTACGCGCCGTGCCCAATGTGCTTTTACACTGCTGACTCACGTTCCCAGTGGTCCAGTTCGAGGCGCGCTGACTCGTCCGTCGTTCTCAAGGGCATCCTGTAAAACCTACCTACGCGCACATCGCTTTCGCTCAAATCTGTACACATTACACGCGCCAACCGCCGTAACAGATCCGGTCATACTGGACGGCGGTGTATCCTTCAAATGCTCGTCAAGGGCGGGCTTCCGGTGATAAAGCGCGGTTCCCGTCCGTTATGCCCGTATGCCTCGGGAGACGGTCCTGTCGGTCTTCGGGTCCGGTGAGCGAAAAGACCTCATCAGGTTCATATGTGCAGTTGGAGCCGCCTTAATGCTCAAAAAGAGCTAATACAAGCCTCTGAGTGCCGTACAGAAGGTCCAGTGAAAATGGAAATATCCCGGTCGGCGGGGACGCCCACCAACTGGCCCGTAATATCGGATTTTGCCGATGACCACCCCCTTGGTTCAGGCCGCTATGCAGGTCCCCGCCTTCCAGGTCACCATGCAAGCCGTCCTACAAGCCACTCTTCCACCCCTCTTGAATCCTATGCAAAATACCATTGACGGCCTCACCAACACCATCAACGGCCAGACCAACACTATCGCCGTGCTTAACCAGTCTGTTGCCGCGCTCACCGCCGCCGTCACAGGGCTCCAAATTCGTTAGCACCCGTATCCTACTCGCAAAGGTGCATCATATCTTTATCGAGCAAATACTCTGGACTCATGTTACCTAGCATGTCAATGGCACGCGTGGTGCCGGTTTAGCCACACCGTACGAAGAGATACCCACCGCGGGTGGGGACCTTCCCAGTAACCTGGTGAGCACTTCAGCAGAGACGTGACATCAGTGAACTAATCCCATTAATTATACAGGGGTTGCCGGCCCTTACAGATCTTCCCGCTGTGCGGGCACTCACCTACGCGGAGGCACGGAGCTTGTTGCTTTGTTGGAACGAGAATGTCCCCATTGGTCCCGGACAGTTGAACGACGCGAGGCGTCAGATCAAGGTTTATATTGGGTCGGCAATGCCTTGGTGAGAGTGTGCTAGGATTGTATTTCTATTTGTGTGTGTCTTTTCCTCCTTTCCTTTTCTTCTTTTTCTATCGCTGTTGCTGGCCGCGACCCAACGTTATTACGATTTGTGCACATACGACCAAACGATGAAGTGGATAAGGAAGGAGCTTCTACTTGCTGCATTGCACACGACGCGGCTGCGATACCGCACATGCATCGCCAAGTTGAGACTATGAAGCGAGCTTCCAGAGAACAGCTGTATGAACACTGCAAGGAAAGACACATAAACCCCTCTCGTCAGGTTAACTGACGAGGGAGAGGCGATCACACACGTGTTGACGAAAGATATTCCGCGAGTAGATTGACAGCGTGACAGCGATGTACAGCGTGCGCGATGTAGTTAATGGCAAGAAGCACCTTTGCCTGCTACGCCTCCGGCGGCGAGCACGGCGTCCGCGTCCATCTCTGCGCCGAATACGTAGTGACCGAGGGCGGCACCCACGACGACGGCACCGATGAGGTACGCCTGCGGCGCATTAGTGCCGATGCATAAGGACAACACGTAGGATGTAGACTGACGTTGTAAGTCATGAATACGAGCATGAGGAAGAAGGATAGGAACACAGAGGAGCCGTACAGCAGAGCGCGGGTGATGCGCTGTGTGGACGGGACCTTGGACCTATTGGCCAGACCTATGTCAGCATTGCCCGAACGCGCTGCGAGTGCAAGTTGCGCACAGTGAGCGAGACTGGAGACTGGGCGAAGAGCCTGAGAGTAATGGGGCCTCCTCAGAATTGAGATGGATGCTCGGAGGAGCGACCGTCTTGCCTTTGGCGACGGCGAGCTTGACGGCAACCTTGCGGTCGTAGTTGGCCTGGACGATGCGCAGGTACTCGTACAGAACGCCGAGACCTAATTCGCGACTTCAGCGCGCATATACGGGATAGCTGGACGGGAACGAGCCTGTGATGACGACCAGGGCGAAGAGGAAGCCAGTCTGGGAGCGTATGTGCCATTCGCGGAATACGATGCACGTGTCTATAATCTGCGTGTTCCAGAGCATGTTCATGCTGCAGCGCCCAGGTATGAGAGCGTCGGCGGCAGCGGCGGCGGCGCTGTGGTCATGGTGGTGGTGATGCGAATGGTCCATAGCAGAGCTGCGAGACGGGCGTAAAGTCCGTCACTTGGAACCTGACCGCACAGGCGATGCAGCCCACGGCGCTGCCGCAGAATGAGCCCGACGACGAAGAGGAATACGACAAGCTTATGTGCGCGCATACCAGTTCATAGTCGGAAATTTGGCTTATATCCTGGCAGACGATATGAAGACTTTTCGACGATAGGTGCGCAGCGCGGTTAGCAGCCGCGGCGCGCCATGCTCAACCGTCGCGCCCGACCGTAGACTGGATTAAGGACTCGCTCATAGAGCGCAATAGACGCGCCCGTGAAGCGCGTACCAACCGCTCAATGCTCAAGGCGCAGAACGGACGCTTGACGTCGCGCTCGGTCGCCATCCTGCTCAAGAAGTTCCTCATAGGGACGCAGAGCTGGCTGGTCGTCGTCATAGTCGGTGCGCACACACGTTATGTAGCTATTAGCCGGTACTTACAACCTCCACAGGCCTGTGCATTGGTGTCAACGCTGCGCTCATTTCCATCCTTACCGAATGGCTCGCCGATCTCAAGACGGGATTCTGCAGCGAAGGCTGGTGGCTCAACCTGGAGTCCTGCTGCACGCAAGTCGTCGACGCGAACGGCACGTGTCAAGCGTGGAAACCCTGGAGCAACCTCTACGGCCTGAGGTGGATCATCTACGTCCTTTTCTCTGTGCGTTCTCTGTTCGTCCGACCTCTGCACTCTGACACCATACAGATTACATTCGCCTACGTCGCCGCGCACCTCGTCAAGGTCTTCGCCAAGTACGCCGCAGGCTCTGGCATATCCGAAATCAAGTGCATTATCGCTGGCTTCATCATGAAAGGCTACCTCGGCGCGACGACACTCGCCATCAAGAGTTTGACGTTGCCGCTCACGATAGCGTCCGGCTTGTCAGTGGGCAAAGAGGGCCCGAGCGTGCACGTCGCGGCGTGCATTGGCTACATCGTCGCGCGCATGTTCAGCCGCGTATCGCGCAGTCAAAGCAAAATGCGCGAAATGCTCACTGCCTCGAGCGCGGCTGGCGTGGCAGTCGCTTTCGGCTCGCCTATCGGCGGCGTGCTTTTCTCTATCGAGGTGCGCGGCGTCTCGTCTTTCAGGTCCTCGTAAATGTTGACATTCTCGTAGGAAATGACTGCCAACTTCACCATGGGCACGATGTGGCGCAGCTTTGTATGCGCTCTAGTCGCGACTATGGCGCTGTCCGTAAGTTTCAGCTGCAGGCGTTGCACGTGCAGCACTGACGCGCCTGTGTTAGGCCGTCAATCCATTCCGGACAGGCAAGCTCGTTCTGTTCGCGGTCACGTACGACCGCTCGTGGAATTGGTTCGAGATCCCGTTCTTCGTCATCATCGGCGTGTTCGGCGGACTCTATGGCGCGTTTGTGATCAAGTTCAACTTGCAAGTGCAGGCTTTCCGTCGAAAGCACCTGGCGAATCACGCCGTTGTCGAGGTCGTCGTTCTCGCGGCGCTCACGGCGCTCTTCGGCTGGTTCAACATGTTCCTCCGCATCGATATGACCGAGAGTCTTGCGGTGCTGTTCCGCGAATGTGACGGCGGCGGAGGCGATTATGAGAATTTGTGCCAGACGTGGGCGCAGTGGCGCATGGTCAACCTCCTCTTGCTCGCAACGATATTCCGGGTCGGTTTCGTCGTTGTCAGCTACGGCTGCCGTGTTCCTGCGGGTATTTTCATACCCTCTATGGCGGTCGGCGCGACTTTTGGTCGCATGGTCGGTATCATCGTCAAGGCCATGTACAGGTGAGCTTCGCCCTGGAGTCCAACCACAGTTCCTGGATTTGATCTCCTTCAGGGCAAATCCGACAGCGGCGTACTTCAGTCAGTGTCCCCAGGACTCCCCATGCATCACACCTGGCACCTACGCACTTCTCGGCGCCGCTGCTGCTCTCGGGTGCGTCGTAGCGTTCGTGTCACCGTGCTATTGCTAAATACTGTATAGTGGAGTCATGCGCATCACCGTCAGCGTCGTCGTGATTATGATCGAGCTCACCGGCGCGCTGACCTACGTCCTGCCTCTCATGGTGCGTGTTGCCCGAACGCTCTTCCTGGACCTTATAGTTCTCTCCAGGTTGTGCTTCTTGCGACCAAATCCGTCGGCGACTACTTCGGCTCGGGTGGTATTGCAGACCAGATGATCAAGTTCAATGGTTTCCCATACTTGCATGATCATGAAGATGAAGACGAGGCGCATGAAAACGTCCCAGGTGCGTGTTTGCTGACCTGTGTCGAGCATGACGGCTAATTTCTATCGCAGTATCCCTTGTCATGCGGAAGGACTTGTTCACACTCCCCGCTCGTGGCATGTGCGCATCAGAAGTCGGTCAGTGACAGAGACGCAACAAGTACTGTAGCAAGCAGCGTCTAATTTGCGTTTTCAGAGAAGTTCCTGGACGACGCTACCGTACAAGGCTTCCCTATCGTCTCTACAGACTCGAGGCGTTTATTAGTTGGGTACATCGAGCGACAGGAACTGCGCTACGTGTTGGGTGCGCTCGCATTCCAGTTAGTGTTCCGAGACCGTCGGCCTGATAGGTTCAACAGATCGAGCGCGACGAACAGGTGGACTCTTGCCGCATACCGAGTGCTCGTTCGCCCAGCCCACAGCGGAGGAAGCGCGCGAACGACGAGGGTCGACGGTCAACGGCTTCGCGCCGAATGTGCAGTTGACGTCGGGCACGGCGATGGGTATTGAAGAGGGCGAGGCGGTTGAGCTTATCGAGACCGCTGCAGTCCGCGACTCTGCGATGTTGAGGCTATGGCCTTGGGTCAACCAGGTTCGTCTGTCTGTCGCCCTTCACGTTGTGTCGAGTTAACAGAGCGTCCCTTGCGCAGACACCCATTATCGTACAACCGCAAATGTCGCTGGAGATCGTCGAGAAGCTCTTCCGTACAATGGGGTCCGTCCTTTCCTCATCCCCGAAGAGTTTCGCTGTGCTCATCGCGGACTGTATTGCAGGCCACGCGTGATACTCGTCGTATCGCAAGGCAGTTTGGAGGGGCTTGTCACTGTCAAAGACGTACTGCGCTTCAACGCAACCAGCGCCTCTGATACGAGCACGCTGGAGAGCGACATGTCGATTTGGGACAGCGGCGCGCTCACAGCAGCTTTGGAGGACACGTGGTTATGGATGCAGGAGGGCTGGCGGGATGGTCTCTCTCGGACTCAGGCTCTATTCGGGCGAAGATGATATCTCTATACTGTTCTTGGGTCTGCCTCCCTGTACGATAATATAATGTACATGATGATAGACTACAGTACTGAGGAAAAGCGCGACCGCCGGTATCGCCGTTTTCGGAGCCAAGCCGCTTGCCCTCGTGTTCTCCGCCACCAGCCTCACATCCAGCACTGTGATATCTACAAGATGAGTTGGTCAGGGTACGCGCATATGTGTTACCTCCTTCGAATATCTTTCTGAGCGTATGCAAGATTCAAGAAGTCGGTCAACCGCGCGGGGACGACGGTGCGCGCAGCCGCGAGGCTATGACGCTTGCAGGCCGCTCATGAGCGCGCGTTCTACAGATCATGCAGAAGACTGGTCAGATTGAGCGTACGGTCGACCGTGAGTTCGCAGACGAGGAAGCCAAGTACAAGATGTGCGTCGTCTTACTTGCTGGCCCGCGGGCGCTCGCCGGACTCAGACCTTTCCCCGCGCAGTTTCGAGAAGGAGACGAACGCGCTGCAGAAAGAGGGAAAGGCGTATCTGGACGCTATGCGGGGTGGGTCCAGCTCCCCTAGTTTGTGCGATTCTGGCGCCTGACGGTCTGCCAGCTATGACTGCGGCGCAGACAAGGCTCGCCGACACCATCGACGTCTTCTACGGCGCTGCAGACCGTACATCTGACGGTGCAATGGCCTGCCACGCCTACAAGCGCTCTGTGGACGACCTCGATGCTGGCATCTCTCGAGAATTGGTACGTCATACACCGTCGTATTCTATCCTGCTCATAACCGCGTGCAGGACGCGCCGTACCGAACTTGCGTACTCGAACCGCTTGGGAAGATGTGCGCGTACTTCCCCATCATCAACGACACGATATCCAAGCGCAACAAGAAGCTGCTCGACTACGATTCCGCGCGGAGCAAAGTCCGGAAGCTCATCGACAAGCCCAGCGAGGACGTCACGAAGCTCCCCAAGGCGCAACAGGAGCACGACGACGCCAAGGAGGTCTTTGATTATATGAACGAGCAGATTTTGTCCGAGCTGCCGCAACTCATGGACCTTCGTGTGCCGTACTTCGACCCGACGTTCGAGGCCATGATCCGTATGCAATGCAAGTTTGCAGAGGAAGGGTACGAGAAGATGGGCGGCGTACAACGGTACTTTGCAGACAGTGTCCGGGATGACTATGCGACAGGCCAACTCGACGCGCAGGTGAGGTCCTAATAACTTTACCCATCGTGGGCGTGCTGACAAGGCATTGTAGGTGGAGGGTGTCTTGCAAGAGATGAAGGAGCTCTCCATCTGCGGTGGCGGTGGGGCCAACAACTGAGCATCTGCGTATTTGCGACGTTTGTAAACAGTGCGTGTGCTTATACGAGTGTATTATGAGGTCTACAAAGCCCCGTCTCTTCGTTCTTCCTTCTCCCGCGCAAGACATGCTAAAGCATTGCTCGCAACCTCGAAGTCGTCCCACGAGTCTATAGCCTCACGAAATAGCTCTGCACGATCCATGCCATCGAATTCGGGCTTGTCAAACTTCTTCACCATCGTCCAGGTGTTCCCGATAAAGGCGCACGAAGTCTTGTGCGGAGACTTGCGCCAATTCCAATGCTCCTTCTGACACTCCCGCGAACAGTACCGCAGGACTTTGCAGCGCTGGCAGACGCGGAGAGGCTCGCCCAGGGCCTCGCCGGGGACGAAACACGACGGCCCTGCACATGCGTTCAAGCGTCCCCAATGGTTCATCGTGCTGTACGCCAACCCGCACGGATCGAACGCATTGACGATCGCGCGAGTCCAAGCAGGGAACTCTCGTTGCGGGCGCTCCTCCGCTGGGAGAGCGACCCAGAACATGCGAGCGTGCTGCTGGAGAGTATCTCGAAGCTCGTCGTAATCTTCAAATGGCTCTTCGACAATGCGCCTCCACGGCGGCAGCGCCTCGCGCACGCGTTCGATTGCGGGAAATATGAGGTGGGCCTGGGGTGTGAAATGCGTCTCGAGACGTTTGATGCACTCCAGGATAGCCTCGGTCATGGCGGCTTCGACGTCGAAGAGATGGCTCAGCGCATAAGCAGGATCAGGGAAGGGCAGTGCGTCCAAGGTCAACATCTCTGTCGACTCGAACGCAGAAGCGAGCTCGTGCCAGCGCGATGCGAAACACTGGAGCACATCGGAAGACTCGTATATCGGACGGCGCAGTGCTGCACATATCGTCGATACCTTGGCCAAATAATGCAGGGGGAACGTCTGGTACGGTACTTCGCTCGAAGTGTATCTCGTCCATCGTATCATCGTATCGATGAGCGACTGAGGACCGTGCGGAACGAGATGAGCAACGGACGGCGGCCATTTCCCTTGCAAAGCCGACTTGTGCAGCTTCGTAGGTGTGATCTGGCCGAGTGCGATGGAAAGGATCGAGAAGAGTGAGGTGACGACCTGAGGGAGCGTTCGCCGTCTGCCTCTATCGCCGCCAGACTCATGAATCGAGCGTATGATAGGCTGTGCGAGATTGCAGCGACAGACGGACCACTTCGTCGCCAGGGAAGCCATCTCGTCTTCGGACATGGGTGTGCTCAGGAGGTTGAGCGCGTTGTCGGCGAGCTCAGCGTATGTCGTGCGAAGCCCCTTGACGAGTGCAGTCCCAGTCGTCAAGATGAGGAGCCCTTTGCCCACGGCCTGAACGCACAGTGCAGGCTTTGGCTTATCCCTGCAGTCGCGGATGGCTGCAGTGATAGCCCGTGCGAGATTGTATTCTGCGAACTCGTGCGTAGACATGCCTGGAGGAGGCGCGAGCAGAACTTTCATCGTGAACGACATCGTCAAGAGCAAGCCAGGGATTCGTGGATTCAATTTGAGCTGGCAGAAGCATATGCGGCGTTTACGGACCGCGTACCGGGATCGATCCCTGCCTCTGCCACCGCCAGCGAAAATGCTGCTGCTCGCTGGCCCGCGCGTTCTGTCCGACTCCAAGCAGGCTGCTCTGCTCAGAGACGTCCAAAAGCGTCTCCCGCGCGTTGCCGCCATCCAGGCGCAATATGTGCACGTAGTGCACCCAGCTTCGCCCGACGCTGACGCCGTCTTGCGCGACGAAAATTCCGCGGAACGCAAGGTCCTGGACGCGCTTTTGACATACGGAGATCATGCTACCCCCTTGGACTCGCCAGTGCACGCGACGGTCTACGTCTTTCCGCGTCCTGGCTCCATTTCTCCCTGGTCGAGCAAGGCGACAGACATCGCACGCATCTGCAACCTCGGGCCCGTTGTCTCGCGTCTCGAGCGCGGCGTCATCTTTCGACTCAGCCTCATAGATGGAACCTCTCTGACACTGGACAGCATCTCGCCGATATCGCATCTGCTTCATGACCGCATGACACAGGTCGTTTACCTCGCCCAACCTGCCGACGACGCTCACACCGCCGCACCGCGACCGTTGCGGACAGTACAGCTGCACGATGCCGCTGATGCGCAGGCGCGCCTTGTAGAGGCGAACCGTGACCTAGGACTCGCACTGTCCGCAGACGAAATCACATACCTCGTCGACGCGTTCGTATCTGGTCCCTCGCCAATTGGTCGCGATCCCACAGACGCCGAGCTTTTCATGTTCGCCCAAGTCAACTCCGAGCACTGCAGACACAAAATCTTCAACGCCGATTGGACCATCGACGGCGTGAAGCAGCCCTCGTCGCTGTTCCAGATGATCCGCAACACTGAACGGTCGGTGCAAGGAGCGCACACCATATCTGCATACTCGGATAACGCGGCTGTACTCGAGGGTCATGTCGCGCCGCGCTTTGCTGCCCGCAAGGACGGCCTGTATGCTGCACAGGACGAGGACATGCCGATCCTCGTCAAAGTCGAGACGCACAATCATCCCACCGCTGTCTCGCCCTACCCTGGTGCTGCGACTGGCTCTGGCGGCGAGATTCGAGACGAAGGCGCCGTCGGCCGCGGTTCGAAGCCCAAGGCCGGTCTAACTGGGTTCTCAGTCTCGAACCTTCGCATCCCAGGCTTCGAGCAGGACTGGGAGCTGAGCAACGACGTCGGGTATCCTGGGCATATCGCATCGTCTATGGATATCATGATCGAGGCGCCGCTCGGTGCAGCCGCGTTCAACAACGAGTTCGGCCGCCCTGCATTGACGGGCTACTTCCGTACGTTCACCGAGGCCTCGCCAGATGGCGCGGTCTGGGGGTATCACAAGCCTATCATGCTTGCCGGTGGACTGGGTAACGTGCATCCGCAGTTTGCGAAGAAGTCGCACATCTCTCCGGGCGCGAAGCTCGTCGTACTGGGCGGTCCTGGTCTGCTCATTGGACTCGGAGGCGGCGCGGCGTCGTCTCAGGCGGGCGGCTCTGGCTCTGCTGAGCTGGACTTCGCCTCCGTTCAGCGCGACAATGCGGAGATGCAGCGCCGGTGCCAGCAGGTAATCGACGCTTGCACCAACCTCGGTGACGAGAACCCGATCGAGTCCATCCACGATGTCGGCGCTGGCGGTCTGTCGAACGCGTTACCGGAGCTCGTCCACGATTCTGGACTTGGCGCACATATTGAAATCCGCGATGTACTCGTCGACGATGCTTCCATGTCGCCGATGGAGATCTGGTGCAACGAGTCGCAGGAGCGCTATGTCCTCGCTGTATCACAAGCTGGACTCTCAGCGTTCGAGCAGATTGCACAGCGGGAGCGCGCTTCTTTCGCCGTCGTCGGAGAAGCTACGCAGGAGGAGAAACTCGTCGTCACTGACCGGCTTTTTGGCCAGGATGTCGTGCATCTGACGATGGCAACACTCTTCGGCAAGCCGCCCAAAATGTCGCGCACCGATACCGCGGTGCAGATCGAGCGCGTTCCCTTCGACACCTCCCTGGCCAAGTACCTACCCACTGCATCGTCCTTGCAGGAACGTCTGACGCAGACAGTGCGGCGCGTCCTCCGCCTCCCGTCTGTGGCTTCAAAATCCTTCCTGATTACCATCGGTGATCGGTCAGTGTTGCTGCCCTTGTGCTGCACGTCGACGCGCTGAGCGCACGTCTGCAGGTCTGTCTCGGGACTGGTCACTCGCGACCAAATGGTTGGACCTTGGCAGGTGCCCGTTGCCGATGTGGCGGTTACACGAGCATCGTACGGCTTCGACGTCCTTGTTGGTGAGGCGATGGCGCTCGGCGAACGCACGCCAGTGGCGTTACTCGACGCTGCTGCCTCCGCGCGCATGGCCGTGGCTGAATCTCTTACGAACCTCGCTGCGGCTCGTATCCCGTCACTGGCGCGCGTCAAGCTTAGTGCCAACTGGATGTGTGCCGCTGGACGACCGGGACAGGGCGCTGCGCTGTACGCGGCCGTGCGAGCTATCGGCGAGGAACTGTGCCCTGCGCTCGGCGTAGGAATTCCCGTAGGCAAGGACTCGATGAGTATGGCCATGCGCTGGAACGACGGGGAGAAGAAAGAAGTGACTTCACCATTGTCGCTCATCGTCACTGCCTTCGCGCCCGTTGACGATGTGGGCAAGACGTGGACGCCCGTCCTCCGTGCCGATGTCCAAGACACCGTCCTCGTCCTCGTCGACCTTTCGCATGGCAAATGCCGCCTTGGCGCGTCCTCTCTTGCGCAGGTCTACAACACGCTGGGAGATACGCCCCCTGACGTCGATGACCCAGCTAGCCTGAAGGCGTTCTTCAACGCATGCCAGGATCTTAAGGAGAAGCACCCTGACGTCGTCCTCGCGTACCACGATCGCTCCGATGGAGGCCTCTTCACCACCCTCGTGGAAATGTGCTTCGCGGGCCGCGTTGGCGCTGAGATCTCGCTGGACGCGTTGCCCAACGCCGCCGAGGATCCAATCGCCGTTCTTTTCAACGAGGAATTAGGCGCCGTACTACAAGTCCGCCGCGACGACTTGACGAACCTTGTGTCCAGTTTCGCGCATTTCGGCTTCCCTACGAGTTCCATCCACACGATTGGGACACTCACTGCTGACGAGTCCTTCGTTATCAATCACGCGGCTCAAGTCCTCTTCTCCAGTACTCGCTCCGAACTGCAATTGCTGTGGGCGGAGACTTCGTTCCGCATGCAATCCGTGCGCGATGACCCAGAAACTTCGAGGCAGGAGTACGCGCTCATCGCCGACCCGTCTCACACTGGCTTGTCCTACCACTTGACGTACAAGCTGGATGCACAGATACCGGCAAGCCTCTCGTTGCACCGTCCTCGTGTCGCCATCCTCCGCGAGCAAGGTGTCAATGGTCATGTGGAGATGGGCTGGGCGTTCACGGCTGCAGGCTTCGACGCGGTGGACGTGCACATGTCTGACATCCTTGCTGGGCGTTTGAGCCTTGCCGATTTCCGCGGGCTCGTGGGCTGCGGTGGATTTTCTTACGGCGATGTACTCGGCGCAGGCGCGGGTTGGGCCAAATCCGTACTCTTCAATCCGCAGGCTCGAAACGAGTTCGAGCGTTTCTTCACTCGCTCGGATACCTTCGCGCTGGGTGTCTGCAACGGCTGCCAGTTCTTCAGCCATCTTCGCGGCCTTATCCCCGGCGCCAGTAATTGGCCACTGTTCGGGACGAACAGCAGCGGTCGCTTCGAGGCCCGAGTGTGTACCCTCGCTGTTGAAGATGACCCGGCGAGTGCTCAGTCGGTCTTCTTGCGCGGAATGGGCGGATCGCAGATCCCGGTCGCTGTGGCGCACGGTGAAGGGCGTGCATCCTTCAGCGATGAGGCTGCGTATCAGGCCTTCCTCGCAGAGAACCTCGTGTCGCTCCGCTACGTCGACGGCAAGGGCCAACCGACGCAGACGTACCCTTTAAACCCCAACGGCAGCCCTAGTGCGATCGCAGGGATCCATTCTCCTGACGGACGAGTACTCGCTTTGATGCCGCATCCAGAACGAGTCGCCGCGCTGGAGAGCAACAGCTGGTTCCCGCAGTCGCAGGGACAGGAATGGCAAGGTGTAGGGCCGTGGTTCCGCATGTTCCAAAACGCACGCGCGTGGTGCGGGTGATTATTTTCAGTGTATTCCGCTACCATGTTACAGGGAACTCCCAACAAAAGATACGTAAACTCTAGAACATAATGAAAGCAGCATGTATGGTACATCTGGGCTATGCGGACAGCGGCGCAGGGATAGAGACTGGAGTCAGAGCAGCATAACAGTGATTGTGATAAATAATGCCTGAACGTAAGATGATGAAGTGAGTGTCAGAACTATCCGTCGAACCCCCGACATCTGGCAGACCGCCATTGACGTGGACGGGGGCGACAGATAGTGTTGTAGAAGTCTGGACACTTTTTCGACAGCGAGCGCACTTGTCGAGGCGCGCGGTCCATCCTCGCTGACGGGCAGTCGTCAGCTCTTCAACAGCCTCGAAGATGTCGCGCCCTAATAATCGATTCGTAATCTCCAGCGCGTCTCCGTCGGCCTTGTAGGTCTCTAGAGTGGTCGTCAAGATGCGCTTGAATTCGGTGTAGACACTCTTCGAATTTGACCGCGCTGCGGAGGACGAGTCGACAAGCCTCTTGAATAACCGCGACAAGGATACGGCAGAACGCGAGTGCGATAGGAGGACAGAGAAGGTATCCTGCACCAGTGTCCGCATGAACTCCAATATTGGATGATCTTGGTCGTTCGTGTCCTCGGCGGGGTCTGCAGCGAGAGCAAGAGAACTCGATACGATCTGGACGGTATCAAGCTGCCCGCGAAGTACGTGGAGCCAAATATCTTCGATCGGAACATCGTGTATCTCGGAATGCCGCTGGCAAATCGACACTGCGACACGGGCGACGCTCTGGAGGTTGTCCGTCAATGCTCGGATGTCTGGTTGGGATTCGTCGTTCTGCAGATCGTCTGCCAAGCGACCCGCAAGCATCTTGCTGACGGCTTCGACCTTGTCCAGGGCACCGTTGACGTCCCCTTGCCGGTCTCGTATCCAGACTATCGCACTGTAAACCTCGTGCTGCTCGCAGATGTCCACCGCCCTGTCAAGCTCGAACGTATCCGCCGGTAACTTGTCCATGGCATCGATGATGCCTGCAGGATCGTAGACGCACATGTGCGACAGGAACAGATGACGGGAGTTGACGTCCAGCTTCGTCGACGAGGCGGCTCGTCTCGGGCGCACAGACGTCTCGTAGAAATCTTCCTCCACTAGCTCTGGTTGCAGGAGAGCACGGAGATACGCGAACTGTTTCGCCGGATGCTGTATCTCGTCGAGGACGCGGGCGTGCATGCGTGGCATGTGCCGGTCGATGAGTGCCGCGGTCTGGATGAGGCCAGAGTCGAGGAATTGATGCAGTGCGTCCATGATCGTGACAACGAGCTCATCAGGCAGCTGGCCTTTGTACGGTCGCGAGGCAGTCGTGAGTACCTCGTCCACGGCACCAAACATCTCTGGTGCTTCCACGTCGGGGTCACGAAGGTACGTGCTGACGAGGTCAGGCCAATGTTTATCGCGCCGGTGCCACGAGCGTAATATGCGGAAGAAGCCCGCCTGGTCGAAGAGGTCCATGATCTGGTCGCTGTCATGAGGGGTGTATGCGGACAGGAGACACTCCGCCGCGAGCTGCCGATCCTCGCGCGTAGTCGAGTCCGGGTCGTTCGCAAGGCCGATGAGCACGTTGTGAAGCGCGGTCGGAGGCAGCTCGATGAACTGCGGGTACTTCGGGACGTTGCGTGCAATGAAGATGTATACGAATGTCTCGTCCATAGACGACAACGGAGGAGCGGCAGGCGAAGCCAGGATCTCTAACAGGATCTTGAGGATGATCAGACGCCCGATCCCACGCGAGTCGTCGTTGAGATACGAGTCCTCGAACGTGATGTCCAGAGCGTGCAGGAACGCTTCCGAATCAAAACGAAGGAGGAGGCGTAAGTACGGATACGTCGGCTCCGGTATAGACTCGTCGTCCATCGTAAGGATAAGCTTGCCACCATCGCCAGCGGGCCAAACGCTCGACCTCCCGAAGAACAGGAAGGTGTAGATGTCCTTGCGCGCTTGAACAGCTTCCTCGTCAGGTATCGGCTCTTGGCTTGGGTATGTCAACCCGCTGAGGACGTTGGCGAGATACGTGAAGATCTTGTACGCGTTCAGAGTGAGCTTCTCCACTGTGTCGTCATCGAGCGTCGTATGGCCTTGCATGCGATCTCGGCGGTATTTCTGCACCTTCCGCACGAGGCCGAGCAGCTCGACCAGCGGAGACATGTAGTCCCGCAGCGAGCGCGTGTAGACGTAGATGAGCGCGTCGTATAGCCCGTGACGCTCGCAGAGCGTGATAGCCTGGTTGATATCCAAGCACTGAGGGTCAAAGTGCCATATCACGCGCTCGGCCTTCTCAAGGTCGTCGCGGCTCTCGTGGTAGGCGATGAGCTGCTGCGTCACGGTGGGCGGAACGACTTTGACCCGACCATCGAGCACGAACGGCTCAATCTGCGTGAGGAAGATAGGCGCGATGAGGTGTGTCTGGTACATCTCGAATAGGTCTACGAAGAGGAAGTCGAAGTCATCCAGTGCCATGCAGGCGCGTGCACTGGTGGAGACGAGATCCTCGAAAAGCGACGTGCGGTCGACGCCGTCTGGCGCGGCATGTGTGCCATCGTGCATCCGCTCCTCCGAAAATGCGTACGCAGCCGAAGCGGTCATAAGTTCGAGCAGCCGTTTGCCAACGAGCTCGCGCATAGCGTCCGGATCCTCGGGCAGACCCATCTTGTTACCTGGCGCTTCGCCGGTGTAGTATGCGCGGCAAAGATCCACAGCGGCGAGGAAGTCGCCCTCGCGGACGAGAGCCAGGATTCGATCCGCCCATGACAGTAATGATCCAACCTGCACCTCCTTCTGACCCTGTAACACTTCTCAGTTATGTCGATGACAACACAAAGAGTTACCCACCAGCAAGAATAGCTTGCCCTTGTAGGACTTGACGCTGCGGACAACGTCCAGAGACGTTGCGCTGAACACATCGTCCTCCGCCTGTGGTCCCAAACCAGAATCTTGAATGAGCGATCGGGGCTTGAATGGGGTGCGTTCTACGCGCTGCAGTGTCCTCATGTCGTACACTTCAATACTCGAAGCAGTGACAGCAGCCAATTGCTGCAGGACATCTGATCAAGCCTTCTACTCGCGAGTCATCGAAGCCACGCACCTGGACATTGAGCCATTGCAACGCAAGGATATCCGCGTCCGTCCTCCACTTTCCGCCCGACTCGAACATGAGCGTGCCCTGCTGCGCGGGGTCGTTCTTCTTGGTACCCGGGCGAGGAGGGGGCCGTTCCTCGCGCACTCGCAACAGATGAAACGTCCGTCCCCATGTGAAGACGAGCATCGGTCGAGTAGCGCCAGCGGGCGGCGGGGCCGTCTTGCCATTCGCCTTGCCGTTGCTGGCTGCGGGTGTGGACTCGTCGTGAACAAGGGTGCTGGGGAACCACGCAAGACAGCCACGCATGTTCGGCTCCTCGTCGCGATGTACGCGATGCCATGTCCGTGGCTGCGGCTTCAGACCGACAATAACAAGCTTGCTGGGCGTTAGGAGCGCGATGAGCTGGTACGCGTCGACGGCGTGGTGCGCAGGACCGAGCGGGAGGACCTCAGCGCCGAGTATGGCGCTCTTCTTAGACGTTGGTGCGCCTTTCTCGGGATACTTACCCAGAATGCGGAGCGTGTCGGCTGCTTCCACGAAGAGGACTTGGCCGAGCGAGTGGTAGAAGGCGAGGCCTTGGTCGTCGGACGAGATGATGGCGGTATGGCGAGCACCGACGAAACCGAGGGAAGTTATACGCGAGCCTGCAATGTGACCTTCTTTGCGTCCTGTCGACACAATGGCAAGGGCAGTAGGGACGACGGTGCGAACAGGTTGCTGGGGTCGCGACAGGTCGTAGAGATAAATATGCCCAGTTTCATGCCCAACCGCGACAAAGGTATGGTCATTCGACAACGAGAGCGCTGTCACTGCTCCACCTGCCTTCGCTGCAACAAGCTGTCAGCGTATGGTAGAGCGAAAACCCGAAGTTGCACACCAGTGGCGTCTGTTCCACATATGCAACGTAATTGCTGCTTGAAGTCGAAGACGAAGGTCTTGCCGCGGTTCGTGCCTACGCAGACGAGACCGTTGGCCGCCAGGACAGTCGCAGTGCCATGCATGCCGAGCATGCTAGCTGCCTTCGCAGACTTGTTGCTCGCGTAAATGTGATGGCCGATCTCGCGCAGAATGGTCCAACGAAATGGCTTCTGTGCGTCTTCGTCTTTTGGAGTCGAGGTGCCCTGGGGCAAGTCCTCTCCCCACGAAGTCCCGCGTGATATAGCGGAGAAGTGGGACGGCTGCGGGCTCATGTCGTTTGCGAATGGCGAGTGCACGGTCGAGCCGGATGGAATGCGACCTAGTGGACTGTGCTGGGGCGCGAACGAGCGCAGACGGGATATTGTAGGATGCAGAAAGGCTGGTCTGCTCGCTGGGGACTCTGCGCGTTCGTACGAATCGTCCATGAACGGCCGGGGCGACATGAGCACTCGCGTCGACAGCGCGTGTTCAGAGCCCTGGGCACGTGAGTTTTCAGCGGCATGGGGTTAGGACACGCGACGCACATCGTTCGACGCGAGCTCGTCGTCGACCACGACGACGGGTGCCACACCATTGCCGTTGGCGTTCCCGACAATCTGCTCGACCTGTTTCTCGTCTTGCACGTCCTGGAGCACGTCGTCCGCGTCGTCGCCGTCGTCGCTTAGAGCTTCGCGGAGCTGCTCCCTGTAGCCGAGCTGGGGCGCGTCGACGCCGTCGTATATGAAGCCGTCCTCAGAACCGGCGTCATCGTCGTCGCTGTCCATGATTTCGTCCATACGCGCAGAATATTCTTCATGTGTAACGGAGTCGCCGCCAACGTCGGAGCCCGTGGGAGACAGCGGCTCGTCGTCGACGGCGTCTAGCTCGGTTGGAGACGTGAGCGACATTCTCGAGCGTCGAATGCCGTGGCCGGAGGCCAAGCGAGTTGATTCCGCAGACCCGCATCTTGGACTTGAACTTCTTCCATCCCCAGACTCGAATCCAGTTCAAGGTACTTTGATAGTCTCTTACGCGGATTATTCGTCTACATAATGGCTCCAGGACCTTCAACGCAACGACTTACCTATATTCGTCGCTCACTATCGGGTTCAGCAGCTCTTAATTTCTCGACAGCTTCGCGATGAACGTACTCATGGAACCGCCTTCGGGCATGTCGCGATTAGAGTTCGCAGACTACAACCTCGCCCGTGCGGTGAGCGCTGTCATACGCGACAGGGATCAACCAACACCCGCGCTCTGTCTTCCAGCAGTCGGATACGCGTTGGGCATCCTGATGTCCGGCGAATTCGTTCCGAAGGCTCTACGTACGACTTACGCCGAGTTTGTCGATACAGCGCTGGGCTTCGTGACCACACCTTTGCCCGCCGCCAGGTTCGATCGCCTGCAGACTAAGTGGTCTGTCTGCCGCTGCAACATGTCGCATCATCTCTTGCGGTCCGTTCACCCAGAACCTGGAAAGCCGCATTGTTCGCTCGCCGAGGTCGTGATTCAACTTATCTCTGTCGTCGCGCTTGCGCTGGAGCATGTCCAGCCGACTAAACTACAGAAGTCAGCTTCTCAAGGCAAAGGGCCCCCCTCTGCTTCCCATTTGATTCCTCGCGGCCCGCAGTCCCTCGTCGACGTTATGCTTCAGTGGACTGAGTATACCGAGCGCCAAGTCAGGTATCAGACCTTACCGCTGGCATTTCTGACCCAGGTCTCAACGTTCTGTCCGTCGCTTCGCCGACCCATGTGGCAATCGTCCGCATTGCTTCAGAGCATTGCTACGCGCTGGAAAGAGCTCGCCATCGCATTAGAGTGCCTCGAGAACAAGTCGCTGCATCAATATCCGGACCCACCCACCGCCCTCGATCTGCTCTTTGATATCGGCACGGCGCTGTCCCAGGCTGTCCTGGAGTTCACTCCGGATCTGGAGGAGTATTTTACTCCGCAAGCGCACGTCCTTTTCGCCGCCGCAGAGCGCGTAATGGCAGCGCTACCGATGTGGAGCGATGTAGAGGGTTCCTGCGATCAGATGCGTGAACTGGTCGAGCGTACCTCCCGCACCTTCTGGATGGCGCTCCCTGCCGACGAGCGGCCGCTGCGAGTGTTTCCTTCCTGGGATCGCGTCGCCAACTCCTTGAGCTTCCGTTCTTTTGCGTATGCATCGGTCAGCCACTGGGGACGCCTTAACGCGTGCGCTGGGCCGTCATGCACCGTCCGAGGCGAGTCTGCCACCGAGCCGCTGCGCGTTTGCCAACGCTGCAAAACCCTGCGGTATTGCTCGCGGGGGTGTCAAAAGGAGCATTGGAAATGGTCGACGGCCCCGCACAAGACTTCGTGCGCGATGGTTGGCAAGTGCTGGGCTATTGCGAAGAGGGTCGACAAAGCAGAGCTTGATGGGTTAGATATGTATGAGCTATTTATCGCACAAGTCGAGGAGGCAGGATACGCATCGGACGATGTCATGGTAGCAGTACGCGCATTAGAAGCGCTTACAAAGGCAAAAGAAAATCACTGAGTTCTGTCAACGAGCAATGTAGAAATGAATGGGCTTGCCATGGGAGTGTCGGACCGTATTGTCGGCGCGGAAGCTTTCACTCTTCCTTTGCCCACCATGAGGCGCGGTCGATCCTCACGAGCACCTCCTGGACAGGCAGTCATGTCAGGAGAAGATCGTGCAGACTTGCAGCTCGCTTTTGCTCTGCGGGACTCGTTGGCCGCCGCGGATAAAACACAGGCGCCGATGTGCGTCGGCGCGGTCTGCGTTGGACTCGCCATCCTGAAAGGCGGAGACTCTTTCCCTACCGTGATGCGCTCTCGCTACGTGTCACTGCTCGATGCCGCTCTGACGTTCATCAACACGCCGTTGACGGACGAACAAGTCGATGAGCTCGATCGCACCTGGTCGGTCTGCCGGTGCGACATGTCGAGCGGTCTCGGGCCTTCGATGCACCCCACGACGGGCAGTTTCTCGAAAGACAGAAACTTGTCCCGCGTTATCATCAGCCTTATTGCGTTGCTCACCGCGGCGCTCAGTCAAGTAACGCCGACGACGCTCTCGCTGAAGACGTCCAAGGGTACTCGCAAATGGCCGCCTTCAGCCGCCCATCTGCTTCCCACAGGGCCGGAGGGACTCGTACGCTCACAGCTGCAGTGGCAGCGTTACACAGTGCGCACGAACGCGGTACAGACGTATCCGTTTGAATATATCAGCGCCGTGCTCGACTTCTGTCCCACTGCGCAGCGGCCCGTTGCCGACTGCCCCGAGTTTGCTTCGTTCTTTGCCCAGCGATTCGAATCTGTCGTTGCAGCTTTCGAATCGGGCGAACGCCCAACCCTGCCTATATTTCCAAGGCCCGATCTCGCTATCGAGCATCTCATTAATTTCTACAATGCCCTCGAAGAGTTCATGGAGAAGGAGTCTATCGATTCGGGCTCGGACGCGGACTCGGACGATGACGTGCCCTCCGAGATCTCGCGATACTTTGCGCCGTATGCCCCAGCTCTTTACGCTGCTTGCAAGCGTCTCCTGGTTATCCTGCACACTCTGCAGGAAGTCGGGAGGCGCGTAGAATTGCAAGAGGTACTAGAACAGTTACTGCATGCCTTTTACTTCGCGACACCCTTCGAACAGCGGCCCGAGGAGCACAACTTAGACTCATACGTCGACCGTATGTTGGCCATATTCGACGAGCACACGCTCCTCTTCACGGCGCTGTCCGTATACAGGGACATCAACACGTGTTGTGGTCCGTCGTGTTTCCGACACGCTGGACAAGGCACGAGACTTCAGAGGTGCCAAAAGTGCACGGCGTTGGTTTACTGCTCGAGGGAGTGCCAGAAGGAGCATTGGAAGTGGTCTGTTGCGCCGCACAAGGACTCTTGCGAGTCGATTGGCAAGTTTTTCGCGGCTTTCAAGGCCGCTGGGGTTCAGGCACAGTCTGACGCAGACTTGCGGGAACGGTTTAAACGAGAGGCCGAGGGTAGAGGGTTGTCTTGGGCGGATGAGGGTCAGGATGCCTTGGACGCGCTTGAAGCGCTTGATGACTGTCGAGCGCGGGCGAGCAAAGGCGCGAGCTGAGTGTTGTGATATTTCTCTTCCCTTTTCGCCTTTTACGTCCATCGTGTTTCGTTTGGATTCCCCTTGACTTTGGTTCGGAAGCATGTACCCAGATACTTCGACACCTTATACAGAGACTCCCCTCGTGACTTGGGTTTGTTCCGAGCGTCTTCTTACGCGGAGATTCGTGCAAGCGGCTATGTTGCGCCCACCCTCGTGACTAGCCTCTTGACCCAAGACCCGCAAGTCTAAGGACGCGCAGTCTGCCCGCAGCGACGACCGCCCGCGATGAAGTTCAAGGGCGTGCCATGTCGACGCGCGCTGCTGGCTCGTCGAGCGTACCACGATGCCTCGTTTGGCTTTCGCAAGGCGCGCGCTTTCGAGATGCCTGACTGTCGGTGCCCGTAGTCTGTATAGCTCTCTTTAAGCTGATATATTATAGACACACCTCGGCAGCTCGAGAACCGCGCTGCGAATGCCGCGTTGCTGCGCTATGTACGGTGAACGCGCTTGCCAGGTCGCGACTCATATCAAACCGATAGGTCGACTCCATGAGGACGCATGCGCATCGAGCAGCCCAGATCGATCCGTTAAACATTCTTCAGCGCGAGGAGGTTGCAGCCCTCAATCCGGAACGATATGGTCTCTCGCGCGACACCAAGTATTGCATAGACGGCATCGTATGGAACCACGGCCGTGACGCCCTCTCTGCCGATGCCGCAGGCTCGCAAGAGTGGACGCTGGCGGAAATCGAGACCCACATGCGCGGAACCTACGTTGGCCGCATCGCGTACGAGTACATGCACTCGCCGTCCAAGACCGAGCGTCTCTGGTTCTCGCATCTTCTCGAGAGTTCCGACGCGCCCATTCTACCCGTCGATGCCCCCCAGCAGAAACGGATCTTTGACCTCCTAGCGCAGAGCGAGACGCTGGACCAATTCCTGCAGCAGAAGTTTCCGAACAGTGCGCTTGAACTCGTGTTCCATGTGTTGTTCTGACTCCTCGTAGCCAAGCGATATGGTCTCGAAGGCGCAGAGTCCATGATACCTGCATTGGACGCCCTCTTCCGTGTCGCCTCGGTTGCTGGCGTCGAGCACGTGGTTCTGGGCATGCCGGTATGGGAACTCCGAGTTGAACTTTTGATATCCTGCTCAACGGCGCTCAGCATCGTGGCCGACTGAACCTGCTCATCAACCTCCTCGAGTTCCCCGCCTCCGCTCTGTTTAGCAAGATTAGAGGTAATAGCGAAGTTCCCGAGGAGCTCGGCGCAACGGGCGATGTCATCAGTCACTTGGGTAAGGTCCTTGACCAAGTCATGCCCATGCTCATCCTCGCTATGATAGTGGCGTCACCGACCCTGAAGTACAAGGAGGCCAGTGGCGGAATCAAAGTGGGCTTGATACAGATTATGTATCATACCGTTCTGACTTCACATCTCTAGGTTACCTTACTTCCGAATCCTTCGCACCTTGGTAGTCCACGCCCTCGCTTCATTGACCGCACTGACTGGAATTAAACTAGAGGCGGTCAACCCTGTCGCCCTGGGCAAGGCGCGGGCAAAACAATACTCTCTGCTTCGCGATGCGGGACCCGACTGCATGCTCGGCGACAAGGTCATGTCGGTTCAGCTCCACGGCGACGCTGTATGTTTCCTTACTTGACTATCGTCATGCGGGCTAATATTGGTGTAAGGCGTTCACGGGACAAGGCGTGGTCATGGTGCGTCGTTCCCTGCAGCGCTGGGTTCCATGTTCATGTTGTCGTCAGGAATGCTTCGGGCTCAGTGCGTACGCAGGCGAGCGTTGACATCGCCTAAGCATCATCGCAGGCAACCTTCCTCACTTCACGAGCGGCGGTACGGTGCACCTGGTAGTGAAGTGCGTCTATGCTTTCCTCTGCATCCCTTCTGCTGATATAACCGCAGCAACAAGTGCGGCTCCCGCTCTGCGCACTTGTGAACTGTATTCACGAGTCGCGGTGATGTAGCATCGGCTACACGACACCAGGCACAAGCGGGCGTTCCTCTCTGTACTGCTCCGACATCGCGAAGATGATAAACGCACCAGTTCTGCATTGCAATGGCGATTATGTGTACGTGCATCCGCGTTGCGCGTGCGGTCGAGATATTGACCTGCGCGCAGTGAAGGTATGCCCGTGTCGGCGCAAGGGGTAGACGTGGCTCATTCTTATGGGTGTAGATGTCGTCCGCGCCATGCAAATAGCGTTCATGTACCGCAGTCACTTCCGCAAGGTATATTCGAGCACTGTCATACCTGTTCTCTGACGGCTGTATCTTAGGATATTGTCATCGATCTGATCACATATCGCCGATGGTACGTCGCGATACTGTGCGCGTAAATTCTCTCATACATAGCTGTTTCAGGGGCCACAACGAGCTGGACGAGCCCGCATTCACGCAGCCCTTGATGTACAACCAGATACGCAGTCGCAAGTCCGTACCGCAACTGTACGAGGACAAGCTGCTCGTGAGCGTCGTTTCCAGTGGCGCGTTTTATAACCTGACAGGAGGCATCATAGAGTGCGGGTGTGCTTACTGCGGACGATGCAGCAACGGCGCGACGAACGGCGCGCGATCACCTTGACGTACAGCTCGCAGACACGACGTCGTACAAGCCCAAGGCCGATATGCTTCAAGGAAAATGGTCATCCTTCGTCTGGCCAGCGTCTACCGATGCTGTACATGACCCAGCGACGGGCGTGGAGCTCGATGTGCTTCAGAGCGTCGGGAAAGCGAGCGTCACGCTGCCGTCAGACTTCGTGCGTTTCCCCAGCCTTCTAACGCCCGAGGGCTGACTGTATTGGGTGAGTGTGCAGAATATCCATCCGCGCCTACAGCGTCACGTGAAGAGCCGGCTGTCGAGCCTCGAGTCAGGCTCGAGGCTTGACTGGGCGACGGCTGAAGCTCTTGCGTGGGGCACGCTGATGCGCGAGGGGTACAACGTCCGGATCTCTGGTCAGGACGTTGGCAGAGTCAGTTCCTGATAATGCGGTTGTATTGCAGCTCGCTGACGGTCTTGTTAGGGAACGTTCTCTCATCGGCATGTGATGTTCGTCGACCAGGAGACCGAGCAAGTCGTTGTACCCTTGAACGAGAGCGACAAACAGCCCGGCGACGGCATGCTTGAGCTCGCGAACAGTACGCTTCGCATGCACATGAAAACCTCTGCGACATGTTGACGACGTTGTTTGCTAGGTTCTCTGAGTGAATTTGCTGTTCTCGGGGTATGCGCAACAACGCCTTTGCATGACCGTTTCTAACACCCTCACAGTTTGAGTACGGCATGAGCTGGGACAACCCTCGGCTACTCTGCCTCTGGGAGGCTCAGGTGAGTCAATGCTTGTCCGTCACAGGCACTACGCTTACACTGCTCAGTTCGGCGACTTCTTTAATGGCGCACAAGTCATTATCGACACGTTCGTAGCGTCTGCTGAAAGTTCGTCCCCGTGTTGTCGGTATCTACATCGTCTGACTGTCGTGCATAGCCAAGTGGCTGAAGCAAAGCGGCTTGACCATCTTGCTCCCACACGGGCTGGACGGCGCCGGCCCAGAGCACTCGAGCGCACGCATCGAACGCTGGCTACAGGTCCGTTTCTATACTACTATAGCGCACATGAACTGATGCACAGACGTGATACCAGCTGACCAACGACGCGTACGAGCACTCGCCTGATAACGTGGGCAACGTCAACATGCAAATTGTTAATCCCACGACCGCGGCCAACTACTTCCACCTTCTTCGTCGGCAAATGCTGAGGAATTATCGCAAGCCCCTCGTCGTCGCCTCGCCTAAGGGCCTACTCCGTGCACCGGTACGTCCAGCGCTCGCTACTGTCGCGTTGCTTGACAGTCTCATAGGAAGCATCCTCATCACTCTCTGACCTCGCAACGGGTACTACATTCGTCCCCGTCATTGCCGAGGCCGTAGAGGGCGCGAAGAACGTCTTCATCGTCTCCGGCAAAGTGTTCTTTGAGTTGCAGAAAGAACGCGCTGCCCGTGGGCTGAACGACAAAGTCGCGCTGATCCGCGTGGAGCAGCTTAGCCCATTCCCGTTCAAGGAGTTGGCGGAGGCGATCAAGCCTTACGCACAGAAAGGAGCACACTTTGCATGGGTTCAGGAGGAACCGCGCAACCAAGGAGCTTGGAGCCACGTCCACCAGAGAGTCGACTCGGTATTCCGCATGGCTGGAGTTCAGTCGAGCTTGCGCTACGTTGGCCGTGGTACTGCAGCTGTTCCTGGCGTGAGCGGAGCACTACACAAGAAGCAGTGGTCGGCAGTTGTCGAAGATGCATTTGCTGGACTCCAGTAGAGTGCCCTTATGGCATCGTGTAGATTAGCAACTTCGCCCGCAGGGTCTGGTATATTGGGTAACCTCTGGACAATATCCAGATTGGGTACAATGGGAGCAGATGGCTATTTTCGACGCGTTGACGCTGAGGCGCGGTTTTAGACCCCGACCTTTCAGCCTGACCATCAACGGCGTCTACGCGCTAAGCGTCACAGCCACGCGAGAGCGCACACGCCAGGTCGCTTGAGCAGCTCGCACGACGCATCGCCCGTATGCCGCCTGCGTGGGTCGTCGCCGCCTGGAACCGACGGAAAAGCCTCAAAGAGAGCCTCAGTCGCTACGAGCAGCGATGCAGCTCCCTTCGGGTCGAGCTTAGCGATGCCGCATCGGCCGTAAAGGCGGCTCAGGACGCGTTCGACGCTGTCAAGGCAAACTACGAGGAGGCCGAGAAGACTCGCGCCAGCCTTGACAAGGAGCTTGCAGAGCTCCCGCTTGTCTTCGATCCGGAGATTATCGCAGCCTTCCTGGTCGAAATGCTGCGCGAAGTCTTCAAGGAGCTCTCACAGGGTCCTGATCCCTTATGGACCGAGCTTACTGCAGGCCAGTACAACTACGAGCGCGCTGCGGTCTCGTTCCGATTGGCGGGCGTCTGCCAACGATGGCGGGACGTCGCGATGAGCATGCCTAGTCTGTGGCGGTACATTTCCGTTCCACCTTTACGCATAGGCATGGACGATGACCTCGGAATCTTGCATCTCTCCCGTGTGCGCGAGGTCTTGCGTTTGTCGGGCAACGAGCCGCTGGACGTCCTCCTTACCTGTAGGGACGTCGGCTGCCGGGTGAAGAATTTCACTTGGTTCCAGCTGATCCTCCTTGCGATCGCTCAGCATGCATCCCGCTGGCGCCGCGTCCGATTCTCGTTCCCCACCGACGTGGACGAATGGGATCTCGTTATGCTTCGTCAATCGACGCCCCGTCTTGAAGAAATCTCCATCGAGCTCTGCAATGGAGGGCTGACGCCCTGGAAAGAACGCTATCCAGCATATCTTCCGGAGTGTCCGTCACTCCAAAGTGTCCATGCCACAGCCGTATTCGTGCCTCCGACCCAGGCGCTCACATCGCTCGTGTCTGCAACGATCGCTGTCGATGAACACTGCTACACTCGCCTGTGGCAAGCACTCCAGAGCATGCCACATCTTCAAAACTTGGCTTTGCTGTTCCGAACTCAAGGGCTGGAAGTCTTGTACCCTGCTCCGACCAGGCCACTGCACCTGCCGTCCCTCACTTCATTGAAGCTCTCCGGCTACTCCACTGCCATATCGACGTGGTCTCCGATATTGCACTTCCCTCGTCTGGGGACATTGATGCTGCATGCGTTTACGGCGGAACACATCGACGCTTTACTTCCGTTCTTTCTCGCACAAGGTGTGGCGACAACCAGTCTCTGGATCGAGTCGGAATCCTCCACTCAGACCCTACGCGTCACGAAGGCGATCGTGCCTTCGCTGGACGTATTTCAGCAACTGGAGCACGTCACATTCCGTGACTGCACCTTCGAAGACGGCTTCTTTAGCCACGCGCTCAATACTTCGGGTCATACCGCGTCGCGAATTGCGTGGCCAAGGCTGAAGTCGATCCGTATCGATCACCCTCCCAATCCACAGGCCTTGACTGCTGTGTGCTATGAGCTGGAGGACTTCGTAGGAGATCTCACAGCGTTTCGCAGCATCCCACGTCGGCAGGGCTTCCGCGTCTCCGTCACCGATACCGCGTCTCTTCCGTACGGCTTTCGGGCGGCGATGGGCTACGCGTTGGGTCCCGACAACTGCTACTTTACCGATACCGCAGGGGTCGTACATGGCGCCGACTATAGTGATGGAGAAATATCGGACGGGTCTGAGGCGGCTTTCACCGACTCGGATGGCGACGCCGACTCGTCCAGCGATAACGATAGCGACGATGAGTCGGACGAGCAGGACGCTGATGGCGAGCTGGAAGACGGAGAGGACGAGGGCGATGCCGAAGATGCCGATGAAGGCGCCGCTGAGGAGATGGACGGAGACGGTGCCGAACTGCCAGAACATCACGATCCATCTGCGGGCGCCAGCGTCGAGGACGAGCCGGCGACGGCGACGTCAGCGACGTTGCCATTGCAGATCTTTGTCAACGGTTCAGATTGGGATACAGATTCTCCACAGGACCTGGACTACAAAGCCAGTGATTCCGACGCGTCGGACAACGAGGAGGAAGACGAGGGAGCTGACGACGATGATGACGAAGATGATGACGACGACGAAGAAGAAGAAGACGAGGAATAGCAAGCTGGGTCGATGTTCTGTTTTTGCGAGTATGTAGGGGTGCGGACGCGCGGCATCTCTTATTTGGATATAAAGGAACTCTAAATCTCAAGGTCATCACCTCAGACCCCGCTCGCGAGTGCAGCGCACTGTCATATAGGACGGCTGCTTTATCCTGGTATATGATTATCAGTGCTCAGCGAAATGTTCCAGGATCTGCGAGAATGACTTTGCTTGTCGACTATGCACCGAAACCGTATCTGATCAAGCTAGTAGGCTAAGGTCTGACCCTACTTGAGAGTGTACATGTTCAGAGCCGAGGCTTCGCCGCACTAGTAACACCAATACGCACAGCTGTCCCTGTATATATACCAGAGGCAAACACCCTTCGACGACGTACATAGCTACGGTCGCCTGAATTGAAGATTCTCTCCGAAGCCCTCAGGGACGCTTTACAGCCAAACGCAAAATGATAGACCCAACGCGCGCAAAACGCGTTGCCAGCCAGCACTAGTGTTGCACACGGGTCGGCATCTCCCGCGGATCTGCCGGGTTAACTCCGTACGGGTCGGACCCGGCCGGAAAGGGTCGGGTCCAGTTACCCGACCCTTTCCGGCCGGGTCCGGTGATGGACCCGCCCGTCTGAACCGCGGGTCAAGGGGCGAAATAACAGGTAGATTCATAGTTTGTGTGATACGAGTGCATGAAGTCAGCTCTAGTACTAGTAAAAAAATCACCGTGCCACTTTAATCAGCGGCTCAAGCCTCAAGCTATGAACTCCGCACTTCTTCCGGTTGCCCACACTCCACGATGTAGCGCGCGAGGAATACAGATTCAGCGACGCTTTCTAGTGCTAGCATGTGTCAATATTGCACCCAGTTTGCACCAGCTTCATGTGTGCGACCCCTAGACGCGCCATTCTCGTGATATCTTCCTCTGCGCGCACAATCACACCAATATCTCGTCGCCTGACGCAGTGACCCAACAAGACTGCATGCAGGCAAGCTCATATACATTCCTGAAGCTTATATAACCACTCACATTTCCTTCATTCTTGCAGACACACGCTGGACCGACGATTCTCTGTCGCGAAGGGCAAATGATCGCTCATTTGCCCTTAGACGGGACCGTGGGCTTATTGCACCCGAGTTTTTTGCCATTACGGCGACGGCTTAATGGCAAATACACTGCCACACAGCGCCTATGACTAAGCAGATGACATAAGCAATTCCCACAGCAAACTAGAGCGTTTGCTTTCTAACTTGGGGGTCTGGTAAATGTGCCGCTCCGGAGTGTGAGCGTGCCGTGCTCTACACGGATTGCAGCCCTATCTTTAATCCATAGTGTGGGTGGCCCATCCAGTCTTCTGGTGCACTATCGGCGTATAGAGTTCCAGAGTACTAATATTGGATCTTGGACCTTTCTTCTCAGGTCCAGAGGCATCACGAGATGGTGCTCCGTGAACACCTATTTCAGCGGGGAGTATTTTGTCAGCACATTTACTAGCGAGATGCACCTCTTCCGCTGATAAATATTCAGGCGCAGCTCACGGCCTGCAGTTGCAAAGCACTGCGGCTCCCCGTTCCCAATTTTGTCCCTGCAGACTGCTCGCGTCACTTAGAGGATAAAAGTTGCTCGTGCAGCCTTGACAGTCGCATCATGGCGCCCAGATCCACGACTCGCCCTGCTGCACCCTCTGGTGATACCGCTCCAGCAGCGGCTCCACGTGCTCTTCGCTCTGCTGGCCGTGCTACCGATCCTACCGCTGTTGCTCCTGATCGTGGCCGCAGCCGACCTGGCAGTCGTCTCCCAACTCCACAAGGCAGCCGTGCCCCGTCTCGAGGACCTGTTGCAGCTCCACAACCAACCGCTCGTTCCAATCCTCGTTCTCGTCGTACTCGTCTCACACTCACTGCGGAGCTAGAGCTCGAGAACTTTGGGGCGCTGGATGGTGATGGCGACTCGGACAATCCTGACGAGCCAGATCTTTCATCCCTCCGCGCTGAGCTCCGTGCGTGGATCCTTTCTCGCAGACATAATTGCGTAATTAACAGCCCTGCCTAGGCTCGAGAATGCGTACCTGGACAGCTCCCGTGTATCAGCTGTACGAGGTCCCTGACGTCCTATTCCGCAACGGCGTACTTTTTCACGAGTTTAAGTGCAAGAAGTGCACCGACTCGGTGTTTCGCTCGCAGGAGACGACCGACATCACCTCCACTTCGCTCTTGTTGAAGCATGCACGGAGACAGCATCCAGTGGAGCTCGACGCTGCCATAGCCGCAAAGAGTTCTGCAGAGACCATCCCTCGTCGCCCATATACCGACAATGAGATCAGGTATAAATATCTCTCTTACATCCTGTGCACACAGACCTGATAACCTGCATACAGAATTGAGCTTGTGGTCTGGATCGCCGAGTCAATGCGGCCCATGAGCATTGTTGAGGACGCTGGCTTTCGTCGGCTGATGATGGCAGGGCGTCCCAACATGTGGGTCCCATCGCGTACGACACTTGCACGTGATCTGGCTACAATCTATCGCCAGGCGTCGCAGCAAATTGCAGCCATGCTTCAGGCACGCACTTAGTTCTTACACAAAATGCTATAGCTCACACTGTATAGGGCCTTCCTGGTCGTATTCATGTCACCTCCGACGCTTGGACATCGCCGAATCATTTGGCGTTTGTCGCATTTATTGCGCACTTCATTTCGGCTGGAGCCTTGAAGCACGTCCTGCTCGACATTGTTGATCTTTCGGAGGTGCGTACTGCATTGTCTGTCAACACTGTCGATACTGACTCTCTTCCATAGTCTCATACTGGCGCAGCACTCGCGAAGTTGCTCCATTCTGTTCTTCGTAGATTTGACATCGCAGATAAGGTACGACTCTCATCTCAATACCCGAGTTAATCGCTAAAACAATTGTCAGCTGATGTGCGTGACTCTGGACAATGCGACGAACAACACTGTTCTCGTCCAGAAGCTGCAGCGCCTTCTGCCGCAGTCCTTCAGTGGTCGTCATTCGCATGGCAACTGCCTTGCGCACATCACCAACCTCGCTGCGAAGGCAACACTCTCTGCGTTTGAGCGCAAGGCGTCCTCCTCCGATGACGACGATGACGATGAAGAGGAGGATTACCTTACAGACTTCGACCCTGAGAACGACTTCATTGACGACGCTGATAGTGAGGGCGAGGAGGATGCCTTTGAGCAGGGTATGCCATCACTTGACGAGGACGGCGAATCGGAGGTCGACCCTGATGAGTCTGACAAGGAGGAGGATCAGGAGACGCTCAAGCAACAGGCAGCTATCATATCTGCTATACTCGCAAAGGTATGTCTGGCACCAGGAGCTTGCCATTCATTGGCTAAAGGATGACTAGATTCGCAAGCTCGCAGTGAAGATTTCTCGCTCCACCACAAAGCTACGACCACTCTGGGTCGAGAAGATGAAAATGTTCGACCTCCCTTTGCGTCGTTTCCCTCGCGACGTTGCGACACGCTGGAACTCGACATACGTTCTCCTTCAATTTGCTTTACGGTTCAAGCAGGCAATCAACGCCATGACTGTTTCTGTCGACGAGCTTCGGTGCCTGACACTTTCAGATGGAGAATGGAACTTGCTACAGCAGCTCAAGACGATTATGGAGGTATGTTTGGGACTGCGTCGGTCTTACCTCACGCTGATACGTCCAGGCCTTCAATGTCCTCACACAGTTCTTCTCTCGAGCCGACCTTCCTGCAACGTGTTATGCGCTTCGTAGTCTCAACAACTTGGTAGTCCGTATCAGCGATGAGGCTGCGAACAGCAGTTCTGCTGCCATACGCGCTGCAGCCCAGCTTGGATGTGCGAAGATCCGCAAGTATCTCCGTATTCTCAAGGAGAAGGAGCTCTATCAGTTCTCAGCCGGTACGCGCAACCTGGTTCTACAATTGAGTTATTCCTAATTCATCTTTCCACGTGCAGTCTTCAATCCGTCAATAAAGAAGACCTTCTTCGAGTCGCGCCCTGCGCAGTATCCAGCGTCCTGGCTGAATGGAGTACTTGCACGGATGGATGAAGTCTTTCGTACCTGCTACCTTGCGGGGGACGAGTCGCCATCAGCAGGCGTGCAAGCAGAACCAATGGTACTGTCCGTTTATCCCGAGATAGCAGTTTTACTCATTCATTGTAGACGTTTGAGGACGAGATGTTTGGGCTGTCACCTGTCAAAACATCCAATACTGCTCCTGGCGCTCGTGGTCGCGGTGCTCGGGGCGGGGTTCGCGCCGAACACACAGCATTTGCAGCCGAACTCGAGCACTACCTTGCAACTCCGCGCGACAAAACCTCTGACGTCATTTCCTGGTGGCTGGCGCATCGCGGGACTTACCCCAATCTGCATCGTATGGCGCTTGACTATGTGTCTGCCCCGGGTACGTTGGCAGAAGTTCACCCACCTCACACTAACCGTGATGAAGGTACCACCATTGAGGTCGAGCGGCTATTCAGTACTGGTCGTATCTTGTTGAGCCATCTCCGCAACCGCATGTCTGAGGAGTCTGTTCATTCAATTCTGTCCCTCCGTTCCTGGTTCGGCACCAATTTCCTTGACAAACGCGACTTTGACCTTGGCCCCTCGCAGTAGATGTATGAGCTCGTATATGTGTATCAATTCTATGGAATTTGTTGCAGTCGAATACGTGGCAGGGTGTGCAGAAGTAACCAACCCGCGGAATTGCGGGTCGGGTCTAACCAGGACCCGGACCCGGCCGAACGGGTCTTGACCCGGACCCGCCGTGAACGGGGCGGGTTGTTCATAGACCCGTGCCATCCTAGACGGGTACGGGTCTGCACCCGCTGAAGCAGGGTCCGGTAAGGGTCCGGGTCGACCCTTGTGCAACACTAGCCAGCACCGCCTCCTTTGCCTCTTGAGGACGAAAATCCTGATAGCCGACGGCGTTAGATGCTTTTCAAGCTCTTATCGCCGTCAGCAGAGCTGGATGAGGCAAGTTTACGGCACCTCAGGCAACGCGAGCGATGGGACCCAGTGGGTCTATCGTTTTGCGTTCGGCTGTAATCTTGAATAGACTACTGCACCCGTGGGAGTGCAAACAGTGCTCGGTAATCGGTGCAATGGCGATGAACTCCAAGTCCGAATCCGAGTCTTGTGCTTGACTGCCTTCCCTGAAGTTCTGTCGAGTGTGCGGTCCCGTTGCTAAGTATGAGAGCCTACTTGCAAACCCACTCACAATGACGTTGGACAGCGCCCTCAACAGATGTGAGAGATGCTGCGATCATGGCGTCGTCAGTACAGCCACGGCGGCAACCAACAAAATCCCGGATAGATGAGCACCTGTTTTGGTTTTCCAGATTCTCCCACTCTTGTCCCCTTTCCTCCTCGCGCTATCCGTTTTCTTTACTTTCTTCGTTTTACTTGATGGCGCGTCTCTCCGGATTTGCCGCAACCGCTGCCTTTGCGATACTCGCGTGCACTTTGGGCACCGAGGCCAACAATCGTTACATCCCTGGCAGAGCCGTAGCTGCGAGGTCTACTGGTATTTCCGCGCGCGCCGCGAACGCGCACGGCTCTGTGAACGCGCCGAAGTCCCACGCGAAGAAGGCGTTGGGCAAGAGGCGTCGCTCGAAGAAGAAGTGCGCGCCGACGTCGAGCGACCCGGTGCCGGCGCCGGAACCAACGTCCTCGGACCCAGCGCCAGCGCCCCCGTCGAGCGATCCTGTACCGCAACCCACCTCGACGGAGGCACCGGCGCCTCCTCCTCCGAGCACCACTCCGCCCTCCTCGACGGAAGCGCCTCCGCCCCCACCGACCTCCACTGAGGCTCCCCCTCCTCCGCCTCCCAGCACAACGGAAGCGCCGCCGCCTCCGCCCACAACGACTGAAGCGCCCCCGCCGCCTCCGCCCGTAACGACTGAAGCGCCCCCGCCTCCTCCTCCCACGACGACCGAGGCACCACCGCCCCCTCCCCCGACAACCACAGAAGCTCCCCCGCCGCCGCCCACGACTGAAGCGCCTGCTCCTCCGCCGCCCGCTCCTCCCGTGAACGCGCGCAAAGTTGGCATCGCTGCCGACTGGACATCGCCCAAAGAGGTCGTCGCTAACTTCAAGGGAGACAACACTGTCGGGTGCGTGATCTTACGAGCGCTGACGCCCATGTAGCTGATGTGTGTAAACAGCGTCTACAACTGGTCGCCGTGGAAGTTCGACAACCTGCCTGACGGCGTGGACTTCTGGCCTATGCTTCACGGCGAGGAGAGCATTGCCGACTGGGGTCACGTCACCTCTGGCTATGCTACCAAGGCAATGGGCTGCAACGAGTGCGTCAGGTCTACGTTCTCTGCTGGCTTTAGTCTAACATGATCAACAGAGTCAACCAGCAAGGCCAATCAACGATGAACGTCCAGCGTGGTATCGATATCTGGAAGCAATACCTCATGCCGTTGAAGGGCCAAGGCTACCAGCTCATTTCGCATTCGACCAACCAGGCCGACGATGGTACGCAATGGCACAAGGACTTCAAGGATCAGTGCGGAGAGTGCTACGATTCCGTGCGTACTTGGACGATCTTAGCTCGAAACAGTAGATTGACGCTCCCATAGATTGATGCGTACAGCGTGCACTGGTACGGTACCAGCGCTGACAACTTCAAGTCCTACGTCGTACGTCGAGAGCTTGCTTTCCTGTTGCATTCTCATGAGCATCTTTACAGTCTGGGTTCCACAGTGCCTTGGGCAAGGACATCTACGTAACCGAGTTTGCTTGCACGGTACGCTGAATTCTAACAGGTCAATCTGCGTCGTGCTCACCGTCGTGTTAGGACTTCTCCGGTCAAACCACGTGCGACCCCGGTCAGGCGAAAGCTCTGATGGACGACCTCACGGACTGGATGAAGCAACCTGAGCAGGATTACATCAAGGTGCGTGAACCGTGCTGTTCCTTCTCATACGCTGACCTTTCTTCGTCAAAAAGGGCTTCTTCTGGTTCGGTTCGTCCATTTCTTCGCTTTCTTCTGCTTTTCCAATGCTGACAATGTCCTTGCAGGCATGTGGCCGTCTCTCCCCGGAGGCGTCAGCCCGGCCAACACGCTTGTTAACGGCGACGGCTCGCCCAACGACTTGGGCAACAACTACAAGAGCAAATAAGGCGCTCTCGCTGCTATTTATCCGGTCTTTATTTTTCCTATGCCGCTTTTGGCTCTTTTCCATGTGTAAGTTATATTCTCCCCCCGACCCTCGATGGCGTGCATTCCCCGTTATCTTTGTTGGCCCGCGGCCGTGTCTCTCGCTCGATGCGCAATCGAATCTTCCCATTCAGAACTAGCCACCGGAAACGCAGGGATTACTGCAACCGTGATGGAGGACCGACTTGACCGCACCAGATTGACAGACTAAATGCTCACCCCGCTCTTCGATGGGGCGGCAACCTTGTCCAGTCCGCCTCAGACGTCGACCAAGGATGTTGTCAGCATCATCTCCCCCCGTATGTATAGTATTACATCGACGGTGACGTGCCGCATAGTGGTTATCTCGGAAGTCACGTGTCTTCCGTGACGAACGCTCCAGAACGCGCTGCTCCACGGGCTGGCCCTACAGGAAGCGTCTACTATCGGTACAAGCTTCTTGTCGGACCGCTGCAACTTGAAAGCCAAGGACTAGCGAGGAGCTTTGAGGTTCGTGCAAGTGTTTGTGGCGTCGGGCTCTCGGACTGCTTCAGTTGATTGCGCGGGAGAAGGGTACCGTGGAGTGAGGAGGAGGGAAGCAATAACTTAGCCTGAGTATCTTCCTGAAACTTCCTGAACGGTGCAACTACCATTCTCGGAGTTCCCTCGCTATCCGCTGCACACACCGTTACAGAACAATGGGAGCGCGCAGGATTCATTCCCGAGCCCTTGGAGGCGCGCGTCTTACTGTACTTACTGTGAGCGCTCTGAACACTGGTACTCTGCGCATCGGTCACCGATGGCGACTCGGAGCTCCTCCGCCACAGGCCTAGCCAGGCACTGCTTCTACAGCTCCCAGAACTTCACCGCAGGAGTTCTCGTCTTGACAGCGTGCTTCGCTGTCACCCCACATTCCCCAGAGTGCAACGCAACAGAGATTCGAGGGTACCCTGAATGACGCATACTCGCAGTGGTCTCTCAATTGCGCAATGACGCACGGACTCAAACGAGTGCAAGATCTCAGAAGCTGCAAGACGTAATGAGATAACGAGCAATCGCAAGACGTGCGCGGTCCCCACGCCGAAGCACAGTGAGTGGGCCACTGAATCAGTCAGGACGCACCCTGGCACACTCGGCATTTGACCTGCAGTTGCACTACCACCGCCGACAAGTGCGCGCGCTGACGTACAATCCGAAACTGCGTCTGCCAGTTGCTCTGTGGGATAGGGAATGTACAGTAACGGTAGATACTGGCTTCGTGCGGCATCCGAGAGTGAGAGACTGGTCCTCAATGCGTGGGGAGAGAGAGGTGAATCCGGAGGGTGAGCGGGATCGGTGGTGGAACGCGGACGAAACATCGAGACGTGCAGGAACCGTGAACACAAAGCGAGGCTGGGCTGATGAATGCACATTGCGGAAGAGGAGTGGTGAGTCGGCGCGGAACGGAGGCAGGGAGCGTGTGGGCGACGCGATGCATGCGGGAAGAGGAGACACTGAAAGGGAAGCAAAGTGGAGGGGCAGGAGACTGAACCGGGATCGTCCAAAACGTCGTAACCAATGTCATGTTCAGTCGTCGTCCCAGTGGCGTTCTAGGAGCACGCTTCGCTGCTGGGACGTGCCCGTCGCTAATGAAGCGACCGCGTTTTGGGGTGGTGGAGGGTGTGGCAGCGCACCGGCCTCGGGCTCCTGCACGGTGCCGGGACAGAAAGGAACAGGAGCGAGAAAGAAGCATCGTATGCCGTGAGTGCAGGGACGGGATGAGGTGTACGGACAGCACGTACCGGCTGCTGCGAGTCGTGATCGGACACCTGGACACGCACGGCGGGCGTGGAGGGGTCGCCGTTGGCATCGTCCTCGTCTGAGTCGGGCGCGATTTGCATCGTACGCTTCGACAGCGGTGCACCGCGTCCCGTGCCGGAGCTGAGACCGCGCATACGAGCTATGTTCGAGCCGCCGCGCACATGGCGCAGGTTTACGCGCGGCACACGCGGGACGGTCGGTGTCGCGGCACGTGCGACTGCAATCCCAGCGTGCGTTGCGCCCAGCGGCGGCGTGTGCGGCGAGGGAGTCCGGGCCCGCGTCGTGCGGCCACGAACAGGCGACGGGAGACCCAGACGAGCCTCGGCACGGAACGGCGACGGCGACGAGACGTCGACCATGTTGCTGCCCGCCGCCCGTCAGCCAGCGCGCTACAGCGGATTGCGAGGAGCACGCACTCTGCCACGGTGCGTAATATGGTCATGAACCGCTCGTTACGGGCGTTCTCGTCCTGCGAACGGTCGTGGGCTCTGCAGCGCTGCCATCAGTGACCCGCCACCACAGTCCAAGACGGCGCAGACCCACCCAGGCAGATTCAGCTCGGCGCCGCCTCTGTTCAAGGGCGTGCGCTCGTTCGGCTCGCCCTGCGACGCGCACGGGTCAGCGCAGGTCGTCGGGAACGGCGTGCAGCTCGCCTCATTAGCTATTTGTACGCGCCTGCAGCAGGCAAAGACGTTCCAGAAGACAGAGGCCATCGTGGGCGGGAGCGAGTGGGCAGAACGAGAACAAGAACCGCCCTGCCTCGGCCGCGGCAAGTGCTCATATAAAGGGGCGAAGGCGATCCACTCTCTGAGCTCACCGAGGCACGGGACCCTTGCCACCCGGCTTTTCCCATCCTGACCCCCCTTCACCTCAACGTCTCTCACACCGCACACCCGCCCTCTCACA
This sequence comes from Exidia glandulosa HHB12029, assembly GCA_001632375.1. Lineage (NCBI taxonomy): Eukaryota > Fungi > Basidiomycota > Agaricomycetes > Auriculariales > Exidiaceae > Exidia > Exidia glandulosa. The sequence continues at coordinate 78,980 of KV425990.1, forward strand.
GTCACTCAGTCCGATGGGTGACCCTGTACACTGCGGTAAAGGGACCCATCGTCGAGCACGCAACCTATTGCGTGTTCCGAACCGAACCACTCCGTACATCTACATCTCGTCATCTGCTAGAATACCGTTTTAGATCTGCCCAGACGGCCCAATCTGCGCCCCAGGAGCCGCCTGCTCGCCTGCCGGGAGCGGCTTCATCGCGGGGAAGAGCAGCACTTCCTTGATATCTGCGAATCCCGTCGTCAGTTGTCAGTTCTCCGAGGTTAAACCCCCGCGGGGCGCGCTGGCAGTACGCACTAGTCGAGTCCGTCAAGAACATGACCAGTCTGTCTATGCCCAAGCCCCAGCCGCCCGTCGGTGGCAGTCCATGCTCGAGCCTGCATGCAGTGAAAATCATCAGGGATCAAACAACCCCAATCCCAGCGTCAAACACGCACGCATTCACAAACGTCTCGTCGATCCCTTGTGCTTCGTCATCGCCCTGCTCCTTCTGGCGCAACTGCGCGGAATTGTCAGTCTGGACGGGCGGCGGTGGGGAGGGGAAATACGACGAACCTGCTCCTCGAAGCGGTCGCGTTGCTCGAAGGGGTCGTTCAATTCCGTGTACGCGTTGCAGAACTCCTTGCCGCACATGAAGCCCTCGAAGCGCTCGCACAGACCCGGGCGCGAACGGTGCCACTTGGCGAGCGGAGACATCACCTGCGGGTGGCCCACGATGAAGGCGGGCGAAATGCACAGCGGCTCGATGTACTCTCCAACGAGCTGTGCGTGTGGACGTCAGCATTCATCTACTGCTAGTTCCGTGCACGGACCTTGTCGAGCAACCGGGCGTTCGTTCGCGGCTCGCTGCATTCCACTTGGTGCTGCCGACGTTCAGCCATGGGCGCGCACAGTAAATCCCGACGTAACGGCGCACCTTATCGCACAGAGCGCGCAGGAACTCGTTCGCCTCCTTGGTGTGCAGCTTGTCGCCCGGCGGGAACTTGACGCCCAGCTTCTCCTCGAGCGTCTCGATCATGTCGTACCGCTTCCACGGGCGCGCGAAATCGAGCGTCAAAACGCGCGACGGCGTACCGTCCTCCTTGGGCTCCTTGCCGTCCGGGTGGTACTCCAGCGTCGTCTTGCCGTTGGTCAGGTACTTGACCATGCCCTCGACGAGGCTCTCGGTGAGGTCCATGAGGTCGTACATGTCCGCGTACGCCATATAGAACTCGCAGATGGAGAACTCGGGGTTGTGGGTGAGATCGATGCCCTCGTTGCGGAACACGCGCCCGATCTCGTATACACGGTCGAGGCCGCCTACTACGAGCTCCTTGAGGTAGAGCTCGGGCGCGATACGCAGGAAGAGGTCGAGGTTGAGGTCGTTGTGCTTCGTGATGAAGGGCTTGGCCGTCGCGCCACCGGCAAGCATGCTCATCATCGGCGTCTCGACCTCGAGGAAACCGAGGTTGTCCAAGAAACGGCGGATGAAGTTGACGACCTTGCTGCGCGTCACGAAGATCCTCCGCGCGTCGTCGTTCAGGATGAGGTCGAGGTAACGCTTACGGTAGCGCGTCTCGGTGTCCTTGAGCCCGAAATGCGCGCTCGGTAGTTGGTGCAGGTTGGGTGCGAGGAGCTTGATGGTCTTGGGCGTGATGGAGAGCTCGCCCTTCTGGGTGCGCGAAGGCACACCGACGACACCTACGATGTCGCCGCGGCGGAAGACGGAGTGGGTGGCGACGAACGCGTCCGCGTCTTGATTTTCTGCGTATCTGCGCATAGTTAGAGGGAATACAGACCCTACTTGGGACTTACTGCAATTGGGCCATGATCTGAACTCGCTGGCCCTCGCCGTGAAGATCGTAAAACCTGAGCTTGGGGCCGGCGACGCGAATGTTGTGGATGCGGCCTGCGAGGCTGACGACCTTTCCGTCCACCTTGCCGCCAGATGCAATGACGCCTTCGCGTCCGAATTCTTCGATGAATCTCGAAATCGACGTCGTGACCTCGAACTTGTGCGGGTACGGCTCTGGCAGGTTGGTCTCCTTCATCTTCTTGACCGCGCGTGACCGCAGCTCGAAATATTGCTACACGACGCGTCAGATCGAGGCAGCTCGAGTCTATATGGCGCACATTGGGAGTGAGGTTGTCTTCAGCATCGGCGGCTGAGGCGGCGTCCGCCTTCTTCGCTGCTGCTGGTTGCGGTGGCGCGCTGGCCGCCTTGGCCGCCTTCTTCTCTTCCTTTTCGCGTTCCTTCTGGCGACGCTTGAGCTCCCTGCGCGTAAAGATAATCGTTGTAGCGAGCACGAGAGCGATGGAGAGATAAAGCACGAACGTCTTGGAGATCATCTCGCCAGTGACGGGATCCTTGTGCAGGTTCGCAGCTGCAGGTTCAGACGACATTTTGCGCGTGTAATAGGCGAGGCGAAGGTGTGGTACAGGACGGTGGAAGATATAAGCAGAGGGTCGAGTCAGTCGGCAGAAGTTGACTCGTGCACTCAGCATGCACTGGGCGCAACCAGATTTTTTTCTGGAGTCCCCGAAGCCGCCGATTTCCGAGATAGACCTTGGTCTGTTCGACACATCGCTCGACGGAGACATCTGGCTCGCTGGCACTATCTGTTTGCTTACAGCCAATGGATATGTTGTGATGGCCAAGACAGCTTTTACACCTTACAGTATTCGCACCTACCATCATCTCCCCTCATCTCCCGTGGACATCTCTCTGGACTATTGCATGCTCTATGTGAACTCTCATAACCACATCTCATGCAGCTTGTGTCTGAGTCGATTTGCAAGGCTTGCTACGCTCAGTACCTGAAGCAAGTGCCGAGGTGTAGGATGCCTTCGCTGCGCTCAGCTATCTTGAGCTACTAAGCATAGTAGGCCTGGCAAACGGCGCCTACACCGTAGTACACGCCTCTGGTGGGCTGTATGCTTTACTTTTTTCGGATCTCGGCCACGCACAGCATTGCATGACGCTGGTGTCTGTCGCCTGGCAAGTCTCCGCGGCTCATCGCGGCACTTGAAACTCTAGTCATCGACTGGATCGGAGATCCAGTATGTCCCCAGCTCCGTCTCGTGCAAAGACAAACAGCTCGGAGAGGGAAGGGATACGACAATTTCCTATTTAGAACACAGTAACACAGCGAGATGCGACAGGAGCGAGGAGAGTTGTGGGGGAGAGCAAGCCGAGGTGTGATATCTACATATACGATGGATGAGGAGAATGTCAGATGATGACCAACATTGTATCAAATTACAGAGTGTCCGCGAGCGCGCGCGCGCCTGCCAGAGGCCAATGGCGTGCGGGTCGGAATTAAGCAGAGGACGAGGCCGGCTCCTCGTCGCGCTCGATGCCCTCAACAGGCGTGTTCCACGACCAGCGCCCCTCTAAGTACCCGTTGGCCGTGTCCTCGAGCATGATCTCGTTGCGCTTCTGGACGTAGACGGTCTTGTCGGTCATCTTCTGGCGCAGCATGGGGATGTTCTCCGGGTCGATGGGCGTCTCGAGTAGCTCGCTGAGGTCCTCCACGGCCTTCTCGAGGTCACGCTGGTTGTCCTCGAAGAGCTCCTTGGCGTTGCTGCGGTCGAGGTAGTACGCCATGGCGTACGTCCACTTGAGGGTCGTACGGCAGCGCTCGACCTCCTCGACGGCCTTGCGCGCGAACTGGACCTCGATCCAGGTGAGCGAGGACGTGATCTGCATCTCCTCCATCTTCTTCTCCGTCTTGGCGTACAGCTCGACGGACAGCTTTGCCGACTGCTCGTGGTTCGCCCAGCGGTTGTAGTAGTGGAGGTAGCGCTCGAGGCTGATGCGGCTCTTGGATTGTGTGTCGCGCGCCTCGGACGAGCTCTTCTCGTCGAAACGGTTGCAGTTGTACCACGCCGTGCCGTGCTCGCTCCACGGGCCCATGCACACCCAGCAGAACTCGTGCTTGCACTTCCTGCACGTCATATGGCTGGAAGGGTCAGCGCGAGATAGGAGAGTGAATGTGCGATATGCTCACTTGCAGCCGCCGTTCTTCTCGATCGTAGACTGGCATTTCGTGCACTCCTTCGTGTTGCTCTTAATCCAGTTGGCCGTCTCGGAGTCGTCGTGACATTTCTGCAGCCACAGCTTGGCAACGGCACAGATGAGTGGACGGTGATCGCCCTCGATCGGGCAGCCGAAGCAGAACGCGTGCCCCTTCTTGCACACGACGGTGGGTACGACGGTTGTAAGCGACGACGGCGGTGCGGACGTGCACGAGACGGTGTAGACGCAGGACGGGGCGGGGCAGTACTTGAGGTTCTTGGTGTGTGCGACAAAGTGCCGCAAGACGAGCTCCTCGAAGCGGGAGTACACTGCGGCGTCGCAGGTCTCCTTGATGAACGCGTCGGGCACGAGGACCGAGCAGTCTTCGGCCATGCACTTGATGGAGCACTCGCCTTCGTCGCGTATCTTGCCCTTGAGGTACTCGGCCCAGCACTCGGAGCAGAAGTTGTGGCCGCACATGAGCGAGGTCATGCTCGCCGGGTTCTCGTCGCAGCAGATGAGGCAGCCGACGGGCGTCAAAGGGGCGACTGGGGCCTTGGAGTCGGCCGTCGAGCGTCGCGTGCTTCGGCGGATGACGGTCGAGGTCGCCTGACGCGTGGAAGGGTTGCTCCGGATGGGTGCGGGCTGGCTGGGCCCTGCAGGCTGCTGCGAGGGGATGCCGGCCGCCTCGAGGACTTGGGCGGGGTTGTCCATGTACTTCTCGATAAGCCGCTCCTTGTTCCAGCCCATGTGGCGCAACAGCAGCGACGCGGTGCTCGCCTGGAACGGGTCAGACGGCGAGCAGAGAACGCTGGATGTCACGCACGTCGACGTTGAAGATGGATATAATCTGCTCCGAGTCGGCGCGAATGATGTCCTGGATGGCGGTCTGCTCGAGACAGTCAAAGTCGATCTCGTAGGACTTCTTCTTGTCCTTGGTGGGCTGTATGTGGAAGTCCTCGTCCTCGTCCATCTCGGACACGCTCGACGCTGCGGGCGACGGCTTAGGCAGCGACTCGCGCGACGCTATGACGACGCACCGTCATCCTGGGTTCCGTCCATGATCTCGTCCGAGTCGTAGTTGTAGTCGTCGTCGTCAGAATAGTCCATGTTGCTCATCGTTGCCGGGCTCGAGGTAGGTGGGCGTGTGAGTTAGAGAGTGAGCCGGAGCCGGATGCAACAGATACGGCTCTTATGTTGCCACCAGGTTCTCGCAACTCTCAAGTCCATTCCCTGACCCTCCAATATCTAATTCTGCTCATACGACTCATATCTCTGGTCGCACATAGCCTGCTCGCTGCGCCAACTTTGCTCCGGATCCATTTGGCCAGCCCTGCGCCGCCACTGTAATCTGACTCAGGCTGCCCGAACCGTGTCGCCTCAGCCATGAGCAGTATTCTTTCCCGCCCGCGCTGGTTCAGGGATCGTCTCACGCGCCCATGATGGCGGCTGAGATACCGGCTGCTGTCTTGTCCTCCATTGTGCGCTATGACTGCGCTGCGCCACCAAGGGCTCACGACAACGCCTCTGATCAGCGACAACGCAGACACACTGGGCTGAACACTGGTCTCCCCGCATAGCGTATAATCCATGAATTCTGACGACAGAATTTGCAGTCGCAGTGACTTCCGGGCAGTTGGCGCTCGGCGCTTGCGCAGATGAAGAGCGGGCAAACGGCACTTGACGCGGCAGCTCACATGCATCCCAACCCTGATGCGCTCTTTCATTTCGCCACGAATAGCTTGTATCCGTCGACGAAGTTGCAGCGCTCAGAATCTACCAAGTTCTGCCAAGGAAGTGCGAGCTCCTGAGCGCTCGCGGCCACCGACAACCTTGACGTTGATCAATGAAGGCCATGTACTATATTGTCATCCCAGACCTCGAAGGAGGACAACTCAATAGTGATAGTCACAAATTTCTGGCACAGTCTATAATGCACGAGTATCCCCCTCCGTTTGCACATTTAATAAACCATCCCGAACGGGGGGGTCCATCCAGATTTCGGGGTCGGATCCAGAATCCGAAGTGCGGCATCCAGAATCCCACCTCCTCCATACAGAATCCAACCTGCTCCATCCAGATTTTTGCCGGAGAGATTTTAGCATGTGAGGATGTCAAGGGTCTCTAGGGTCGATAATACATGTGATTCCGAGTGAGTACTGCTCAGGGCCTGCGTACGAGAGGAACGGCCTTAACGCGTTCCGCCCGAGTTCCGCTAAATCCGAGACTGTCATTACTACAATGGCCACTACCACGCTAGCTTCTCTTAGCTATATGAGAATCATATTTTACAACTTGGCACGCATGCTGTCTTAATGCAGGGTGCAACACGTGTCGGCTGCGATGGCCTCGGATGTAACGGACTCTCGGTCGGGCAGTTGTTACGTCCGTTACATGCATCAACGCCTCCGAAGTCTAATTCCGCATGAGGGACCGTACAGGTACATCTCAGAGACTCTGATACAATATATTAAACGTCTACTTAGAGTCTCAGATAGGAAGAGGAGATGACTTAAAATCTGGATGGATGAGGTTGGATTCTGGATGGAGGAGGTGAGATTCTGGATGCCGCACTTCGGATTCTGGATCCGACCCCGAAATCTGGATGGACCCCCGTTCTGGATGGTTTATTAAATGTGCAAACGGAGGGGGATACACGAGTACTGGATAGAGATCTCGTCAAGGAAATGATCACTTCTTCACCCCGGGCATACATTTGAACGACTTCGGCGGGTCTGGGAGAGTAACGCGCTGCATTACTATCCCCCTCCGTTTGCACATTTAATAAATCATCCAAAACGGGGGGTCCATCCAGATTTCGGGGTCGGATCCAGAATCCGAAGTGCGGCATCCAGAATCTCACCTCCTCCATCCAGAATCCAACCTCCTCCATCCAAATTTCAAGTCATCTCCTCTTCCCATCTGAGACTCTAAGGTAGATGTTTAATATATTGTATCAGGGTCTCTGAGATGTACCTGTACGGTCCCTCATGCGGAATTAGACTTCGGAGGCGTTGTTGCATGTAACGGACGTAACGACTGCCCGACCGATAGTCCGTTACATCCGAGGCCATCGCAGCCGACACGTGTTGCACCCTGCATTGAGACAGCATGCGTGCCAAGTGGCAAAATATGATTCTCAGATAGCTAAGAGAAGCTGGTGTGGTAGTGGCTATTGTAGTAATGACGGCCTCGGATTTAGCGGAACTCGGGCGGAACGCGTTAAGCCCGTTCCTCTCGTACGCAGGCCCTGAGCAGTACTCACTCGGAATCATACGTATTATCGACCCTAGAGACCCTTGACATCCTTACATGCTAAATTCTCTCCGGCAAAAATCTGGATGGAGGAGGTTGGATTCTGGATGGAGGAGGTGAGATTCTGGATGCCGCACTTCGGATTCTGGATCCGACCCCGAAATCTGGATGGACCCCCCGTTTTGGATGATTTATTAAATGTGCAAACGGAGGGGGATACATTACTCCAAGTCAACATGCCGTATGTGACTGCTTGACGGCGAATCAAAGGTACCGTGCACTGCCCGTGCTGTTCTGCGTAGCTGAAGGGGAATTCGATATCGGGGCACTCGGCACTGTACCAAGTGTACACCATGTGCTCGCCCGTGTCCGCTCCGGTCTAACGCTGTCAGTGCCAGCGAAGGGAGGATGAAGAGCTGTCACACCTTGAAGGAGTGTATAGGGCTGAAGCTGTGGCACATGCCATCGCAGGGGACGGTGATGCCCTCCGTGCCATTGCAATGTTTCCCGCTCCAAGTGGTGAAGGCGAGAGCGCTGGGGACGATCGCAGCGTTGAGGGCGGCAAAGAAGGCGAAGTAAAACCGCATATCTGGTGGTAAAAGGTGTTGGAACAATAAATGACCTCCGCGGGGAGCAGCATTCGCGCTTTATAGTACGCAAAATAACAGCCGCAGTTCCCGCAGGCGCTGACAGCGCGCAGGGCAAAGCGCCTAGGGACACCACGCACCAAGTTCTACTCATGAGATCGAGCGGCGGCCGCTCTTCCAGAGAGAGAGTATGCAGTGGATCACTAGCGGCCAACGAGAAGTTCGCGCCAATATCACTCCGCCGCCGCGGTGGCTGCGAGCAATGTCACGGAAGCCCTGCGCAGTGACTGCTGCATCAAACCATGCCTGTATGTCAATTCCTGGCTGACATAGCTAGGGATTGCGATGGGCGTTTCAAGTGCCGCGGTCGGCCGCGCCGCCGCGGAGAGGTATGTTGCCAGGGGACAGACACCTGCGTCAGCTTCCGAAAATGTGAAGTATATAGCCAACGAGAGGTGTGTAGGTGCCGTTTGCCAGGTCTACTACGCTTAGTAGCTCAAGGTAGCTCATGCGGCACGCCAAGTGCAACTTGCCCTGTTCTGCTTTGATAGCGAAGGATGTGAAACTTTGTTATCACCGATGGTGCAGCTTCAATTTTGACTACTCTACAACCTACTAGTAATAAGTTACGGGACAACCACATTACTGTCCGCAGGCAAGGCCCACTCTGGAGTCGGCCCGAGGACTTTGGGAATGGGGAATGCACCCCTTTGAGCATCCTCCGGTGTCTTGAGCAGGCTGGATAGCTCTCCGACAGCGCTACCTAAGCTCGAGTTTGGAGACATTCCCTCCGATGGCAGCGGGAGTTGACATAATAGCGCCAAGATGGCGACATAGTCCGTCATGCCCCCACTGGAGTCACTTTCGGGGACATAGTCGGGATCGTCATCTTCAGATTGCGAAGGAAGGTTGACGTGCTCCGAGTCCTTGCTGAAGGCGTCATCGTCGACACCATCACCGCTGGACCCATCTGGTGCTGCCGCACCATGTCCGTCACCGCGTGCATTGGTACGGTCGGTCACTGTGCGGTTGATGCACTGGATGATATCGTCCATCTCTGCTGTGCGGAAGAAGTGGATGAGGGTGGCGCAATAAGCGGTGTTGACCAACTCCGTCGGCGGTATAAGAACGGTGGGCGAGTCGGACGTCGCCACGATGCCGTCCGCTACCGGCGAGTCGATTCCGTCTCGACCTGCCGACGTCCGAATCATCGCGTCCATGCCCGTCACCACATTATAGGGCGTCGGGTTAGCAGCATCGGGAAACGTAACCATGGGTTGTATTTCGGGATCAAGCGGATGGCGCTTGTTGTTGTCGCGCATGTTGTGGTCGTTCAGGAGGTGCGATGTGTATCGCGGATTGTGAACTTCTTCTTCTTCGTCACGTGCATCGAAAGGCCGCGGCACTTGCACAACGTCGGAAGTTGAAAGCCACGCGTTAGGAGTCTGTCGCATTGGATTATCAATCCATAGGGAACATGTGCAAGAGGTGTGCGTACCGATAGAAGCGCATGATGCGACCTCCCAAAAGCGTTCAAAGGAGAGAAAAGGAAGAAGCCATTGTACAGGCTAAACTTGCCGAAAAACTGCGGTGCAGCGTAGGGTGACATGAGCGGCCCGGGGGTCCACGATCCCTGCGGCGAAGCGGTGGATATGTCGTACGCCTGGGCGAATGCGCCGAGGATGAACTCGAACACAAACTGTCAATCCGCGGGTACCAAGCTTGGTGAACATCGCACACCTTGGGGCCGCAGACTTTGGGAATAATGTGCGCACATCGCACCAAATTTTCGCCCGATTCCTCGCGCATATTGGTCACTACGCAGTGACGATCGCGCGCCCATATCTCCTTGCGCATGGTCTGCTGCGTGTTCGGGCGGGCAGAGTATTCGGCTTTGCTGAAAAGGCGACCATACTGTTCTTCCATTTTCGCATTATCGCCCAGCCAGTCTGGCGCATTCATTCGAATCGCTGGCGTAAACCAGTCCGCGACTACCAAAAGTCAGCCACGCGGAAGTAAGGCGCAGAACCGCACTCACCGGTTACCGGATCTACGAAGGCGAAGATATGAGCAAAAGTAGTAGTATCAAGGCATGATGTTCGCACCTCGGCAGGCAAATAAAAAGATCCGTCGTTCGTCGTAGTCCCAGCCGGACGGCTTGGGCCAACTGTCCGTCCATCGCGTTGATTGTTCTGCTTCTCGTTCGTCTTGAACAGAGACATCCATAATCATTTGATCTGGACCAAGCGTCGCGTGGCCGAACAGACGCATGGCGAACATGCCGAAGTAACGCGAGATCCGGGAATCTTCAGCGCTGACCAGGATGTCCTCGAGAACAGTCTTCGGGATGCGGATGAACGGGAGGTGTTGTGAGGGGAGGACGATGCGAGCCTCGCAGATGGTCTTGGGCATGTTTGGCGGTCAAGTTGGAAAGAAAAGTTCGCTTGCTGACACTCGCTAGTTTATAAGTACTTCCGGCCGCTCTGCGTTTCAGACTGCTCCGAGACCTGCTCCAAGACCTGCGTTCAATTATTTCCTGTCAGAAATACGGACACCAAGGTCGCGAGCTCATTCTCCGCGTCATTCAGGACTCGGGAGATGGATGTTAATCAATCGCAGCGCTTGAACCTTCGCGAGCGATTCAGAGAATAGTAAAACACGACGAAGAACTGGCGATAGCAGATTGGTGATGATAGTGGACGTAGCGTCTGATAGCGATCAACGTATCGTCCGCGACGCAGAGAGAAGTTCAAGGGAGGGACATTCCCTAATGCATAGGTCGTGACTCTCGTCGATCAGCTCAGGGTGCTTCATCAAGAGCGTAAGCTGTTGTAGGGCTAGAGCAAGCAGCCGTCGACTCTCGTCTGCACGAAGGGGTGGCGTGTACGGGCGTAGGCACCTATCATAGACCGTCAAGAATACGAGATGAATGCTAGGGACCACATAGTCTCAAAGACACGATCGAGACGATGTCCATGAAAAATTCCAAGCGAGAGCTCGCGCCAGGAGTGCGTCAAAGACGGTGGGTTTCGACAGATACTGGTCGAGATCCATGCAGATAACAGTTAACGAGTGTCCAGGCACGTCAGCTGCAATAAGTTCGAGACGTCGGTGCATGCCAGGACGAAGCGGACGGATAATTTGGAGATGCGATACATATTTCTGAGCGCCGTCGCCAACGTATAGCCCAGGGCATCATCCGTCAGGCAGTAGTGGTTATCGCAGGAGAAATGGAGCGACGAGCCAGATGTCGGTCGAGCCAAGAGGAGGAGACTTGGACACATTGCGCCGCGAGGGTCCTTCCATTGGAAGAATCTGTCGGTAGAACGAGAGCAACGGGTCTTGTAATGCAGCATCGCGCCAATACTGACAGACGCTTCAACTGATGAGCCGATTCTGCTTGGGACCAAGCCTACGAAAAAATTCAGCTTCAGCAGCGACGACGTGGCGGAGAAGACAGAATTTTGCTGATATGCCAAAGTCTGCCATAATAACCGAAACAGAGCGCTTGACTGTAAGGGGAGCATCTTCCTGTCGAATGAGATGCTTGGGCCTCTGGCGGACAGGTTATATCAGAATTAGAGCGGGTGAGGAATACCGACGTACTGTTGCGACGTGTGAAACGTTCTGGCGGATACGGTAAAACGAGTCAGAAGCTCGCACAGCTCTTGCTCTTCAGCAGGCTTCAACATTCTTGCCTTGAGGTGAGCAGGGCCAAGGCGCGGAAACAGCCGATCGGGCGCTCGACGCGTTTTGAACCAGGCCACGATGAGCTCCATGCAACGCAGAGGGCCGGGCTCGCTGCCACCAGCGCCGACACCGCTCAAGATGGTTATCAGCGTCGAGGACTGGGAAGCGAAGGCCCCGCTTGGCCCGCGACAGACACGCAGCGTCAACGAGCTCAAGCCGCTGTGCGAGGAGCGCCCTTTACCGCTCAAGGTTGGCTGGGCTGCATGTAACGCCAAAATGCGATTAATTATTATATGCAGTTTGCTCCGGACCAACGGCCGTCGCGACCGTCAACGCCTATGGGTAGGGTCAGAGGCGCCGCACTGCCTGGCTCGCCTTCGTCGCGTCCAACAACTCCAGTTCCGCAAACTGCTCATCCCCTGCACCCAAAGGTTCCCATCGCAACACCCCAGCAGTTCCACGACTGGTTCGCTGCTGTTGATCGCTCCGTGGCCCACAGCCAGGAGGCGCACTTCCGCGTACACCTTGCTACCGTCGCCGCGCACCGGGAGACATGCGACGCGTTATTGACAACGGTGGGCGAAGTAGAGGCCGATGTAGCTAGCATGCTCGAGGAATGGCGAAGTGTTGAACAAGGGGGTCGAAGCCTGAAGGACGCGTGCGAGCGTTTGTTGGAAGAACGAGTGAGTGACTCCGGCGCGCACGCACCTGAGTGTGAGCTGATTTCTGAGCAGGATAGATTCCTACTGGCTGCAGACGCGATCTCGACGCGTCTCGAATACTTCTCAGAGCTTGAGCAGGCAATGCGCATGCTGAACCACCCCGGCGAATCGCTCGTACTACAGACGGACTTCTTGAATATGGTGGAACGTGTTGACGTCTGTCTCGAGTATATGAAGGCTCATGTGAGTGTTTACGGATGCTTCTCTGCAATTGCTCATTGATTCGACAGCGACATTTCCGCGAAGCCGAGATTTACATCCTGCGCTTTCAGCAATGCCTCACACGAGCGATGACTCTGATAAGAATGTACTTCGTCGGCTCCCTGAAGGCGTTGACTGCCGATATTCAGAAGCGTGTCACCGAGAAGGTAATGTGTTTCTTTGTTTTCCGTCGCAGCGGGCACTTGACGTTGCGTAGGACGTCTCTTCTACGTCTCAACATCACCTCTACTACTCGAAATTCACATCCGTGTCCAATCAACTCGCCCCGTTACTCGCGGAATTCGAGAGGCGTGCTCACGCGCACCCGGACGAATTGATGGCCCTTCTTACTGAATGTCATAACGCCTACTTCGCCGCGCGTCGCAGTCTCCTCATCGCCAAGATTACGGAGGAAGTCAAGGGCTTGGATCCAGTCGGCGCTGACCTCGTCGAATTAGTGTGTTGGCATCGCCGCTCAATCGGCGCCAGGGTGTTGACATGCTTTCGCAGACGCGATCGGGTTGTGGTTACATTCGTCAGCTATGCACCGACGAGTACAACTTGTACAAACGGTTCTTCAACTCCGGAGAAGACAAGCTCTAGTGAGTACTAAGGCGACGCAAGCGACTCACGATCTGAACAGACGAACAGCGCATATCTTGAGAATCTTTGCGATTACCTCTACGATGATTTACGGCCTCGCATCCTGCACGAACCGCGTCTACATGTTCTGGGCGAGGTTTGCACGGTGTTGCAGGCGCTCATGGTTCTCGACGTCCAGCAGGCGGAAGAAGAGGACGAAGCGTCGAAAGACATTGCTTCAGCGGTGATCGCCGCTCTGGCCCACCACGGCGAGCGCCAACACGGAATCGGCCCTCTTCACATTAGCCATTTCCTGCGAATGATCCTCCAGGACGCACAGACTCGACTGTTCTTCAAGGCGCAAACTCTTGTGCAGAGCGAAATTCGATACTATGTGCCGAAGGGAGATGACCTCGCGTATCCCGACAAACTCACCGGTATAGTCGTTCAACTTTTTATTGCACACGTTCATAATTTCTTCTTAGGTGCTGTCGCCGCAAAGGCAGATCCAAAGGAGCAGGAGAGTATACGTCGTCTGTTCCCTCTACCAGTTGTGGACAACTCAGACACGTGGTACCCGACGCTTCGAAAGGCGTTATGGGTGCTCTCGCAGTTGCACGAATTTGCTAGCGTGCGTGATGATCTAGCTATATTGTTCTACTAGCCACTGACATTGAGTAGCCGGTTATCTTCGAGGACATCGCACAGGAGGCCGTGTCTCTTTGCAGGCAATCCCTTGCGACGGCGTCTGAGACGCTCGCAGCGAAGAATCCACCGACTTCCAGCTTCGACGGTCTCCTCTTCTTGATCCGCCATCTCCTCCTTCTTAAAGAGACTGTCGCTACTTTAGAGTTCGCCTCGCAAGGAGATGCGGCTATAGAGCCAGTGGCGTCCACCGACACTTTGGGCAATCTTCTGCGCCGGACGTCTTCCCTTTTCGCACCCGCCGGTCTGCTCTCCACCCTAGTTATGCCCCGCGCAGTAGAGAGCATTGCAGATGCCAAAACCGTGAGTGGGGTTAACTCTATCCCGATGGCTAGCCTCACCAATGTACAGGCTGTCGATCACGAGCTGAAGCGTGCGTGCGAAGACCTCATCACCCTGAGCGCGAATGCTGCTTCGGAGCCCCTACGCGCCTTCATAGACAGATGCACAGCGCATCGGTCCTCGTCTGAGAAGGGTGGTGGATCTCTGGCGTCGCAGGACTTTGCGGCCCCTGCACGCGTTGCGGAGGTTCACGCGACTTTCCGTGAGGCTTGCGCACGCGAGCTGCGCGCCGTTTCCAGCAAGATGAGGCTCTATCTTGCCGACGAGAAGGCAGTGGGAGTGTTACTCGCCCCCGTGCAGTCCAAGGTCGTCGACGACTATACGGCTTTCCGCGACGTGGTCAGGGTCGAGTACGAGCCAAACCAAGTGCCTTTCAGTGAAGGGAACGAATTGCTGCTAGCTGCTGACCTGTGGGCCTGGCTCCGGACATGCTCTGACGTCGAGGCTGCAAAATAGATGCACGTTGGCCTTCGGAGCTCATCTCATCGTTTGTTTACTCAGAGCGTGGGCTTGGCATTCCCTCATGATGTCCGCCGAACACAGTCAACATCGCGAACGTGTCTAAGACTTCGACTTGCAGCTCCAACGTTCTGGCGCCTCCCAGGTTGCGCTATATGCTTCAAGCTTACGTAATGTCGGTCTGCGTCGATGTGGTACTTTGTCTGAATGTATACAGTGTATAGAACGCGTCTCACGTCTTGGAAGAATTCCCTGGCCTGGCCCCTTCAAAGCAGGTGACGCATTAGATGACGGATGCTTCTCCCCAGGCTTTCGACGCATGTGACTTATTATCTAAAGGTGCACGAGCGACACTGTCCACAGGGTCGTCGAGCGCCGGTGCCGGCTAGATTCGGAACCAAACCCCTCCGGCTGGTAGCCGGAGGGGTTTGCGGCAAAGTCCCGGATACGGAGGGCTCAGACGAAGGGCCTTCTAGCAACGTAGACATATTTAATTGTCAAGAGTTATGGGCAAGCCGGCACTATGTCCGGACCGTGGGAACTTTCCATCCCGAATTGGGTGACCAGCTCGAGTTCCATCTGGCATCCCAATTCGGAATGTTTGGCGCCTCGCCCCTGGCTCAGCGCGCGTTCCGTTCTCCTCCACATTA